>JAODAL010004897.1:0-150353 GCA_025379985.1 Phyllomedusa bahiana
AACCCAAAACATTTTTCCTTTTAAAATTTTTTTGTCTTCAAAAAAAACCACCCTATACCAAATTCCCCAAAATTCGAAAGGAATACAATTGTTTCACCCTTATATTTTCTTCCAATCTAACCCTAAAAAACCTCCTCCCCCCCCCTCACCCCTTTTAAATTTTGCCCTCCCCAATTTTTAAAATTGGGTTCAATAATCTGGGGGGTTAAAAAACCCCCTATCACAAAGAGGGGGCAAAAAGCCTCACTTTTCCCCATTGATTTTCCAAAACCCCCATAAAATTTTTGGGGCCCTTGCTGAGGAACCCACAGGGGGGGAAGCTTTTAAAGGTTTAGGGTTTGTAGCCATGTATTCAGTACATTAAATGGTCTTCCTCAACGGATCTGATTTTACAAGAAGGAATTTGCGGGAGTTATCTCCCGCCCCCAAAACAGGCCCTTTTTGTTTGGTTTATTGCAAAACGTTTTGGGGAAAAGGGATATCTGCAGCTACGGCCCTCTCTGTTGTGTTTTAATCGTTTGAAACCTTAAGGGGGTTTTTCCCAAATTGTTTAAAAAAATTGCTTCCATTTTCCATAAAATATGAACCATAGGGTATTCTTCTGTCGCCCCCTTTTTCCGCCCCCTTGGGGCTAGGGTTCACACTGTTTAAAACTCCCGGGGGAGTAATTACCCCCCCGCAATTATCCCGTGTGGGGGGGGAGGGAGGGGGGGGGGGCCGGCCCCAAAAAATTTTGGCATTACCAGCTCCGTTTAGCCCTGGAATTCCCCATGTCACTTATCTCCCCCCGGCAATTCCCCAAGAAAGGGAGAGGAGACGAAAACCAAAAAGTTCTCTAGGGGGAAAATGGGGAATTTCCATAATGGGGGGCCTTTTTTCCCCCCGAAAATTTGGCACTCCGGGCCGTAATTGGGCCAAATAGGCCCATTTTAAGCGTGTGCCCATCCCTTTTAGAGCTCCAGTGTCACGGCCGGTCCCTCCCCAAAAGCATTCATGGTCACGATACACGTAACCGAGAGCCAGTCATTGTTCTCATTGGTCACTGGGGTTTTGGCCCCATGATCCCCACACAAACCGTGAAGGGGAGGGCCCTCCGTGAGGGATCGCTTGGGGCCCCAAGTTGGGGGTGTGAGCTGAAAAGGGGGGCCCAACTTTTGGGGAGGTAAGTTCTGGTTCATCCTTCATTTTATAGCAGTCAAGGGCTGTGGGCAGCTTTTCAAAAATAATGGAAAACTCCTTTTTTAATGACCATTATATTTTTTTCCAACTTTTATGCACTTGTCGGTCAAATGGCTGTAACTATTTATTTATGTTTTGAGTTATTAAAATGATTTTAGTTGGTGGTTGTTTTAAAAAAATAAATAAATATATAATGCTATTCACATTGTAACCAATTTTCTTTTGTTTTAATATAGCACATTTCCTGTAGTTTAGCGATGGTTGATTTGATCTGACTTGATGTAGTCAGTCATTGTGTCTGCACTTCTCATGCATTTTGGCTACACGCCCTGTTTGTTTAATGTTAACTACTTTTTGTGACAGATTTTGTCAAAAGGAGAGCTGCAGGTGTCTGAAAAAGAACGGAGTACCCAGCTAGAGCAAATGTTCAGGGATATTGCAACTATTGTAGCAGAAAAGTGTGTCAATCCAGAGACCAAGAGGCCATACACAGTAAACCTTATTGAGAGAGCTATGAAAGACATCCACTACTCAGTTAAAGCAACTAAGAGCACGAAACAACAGGTAAGTCAACCTCTCCTCGTATGCTTATGTTGCAGGTAAAAACATTCGAGGGGTATTCCTATCTCCTGCATTTATGGCCTATCAATGTCTAATAGGTGCGGGTCCGAACCCTGGAATCTGCATCCATCTTTAGAATAGGTCACTGTGCAGAACATAGAGTATGTCATCCTTGCACAGTACTTTGACATTTATAACATATCCTATCTATGCCTGAGATGGGAACACTCCTTTAATGACTTTCTATATATCGTAAGTGTGGTTGTGTCCGTATAAACCTTTCTCTGCCGAGCAGGGCTGTGGAATCAGTAAGCCAAAGCTCTGACTCCTGACTCCCTCATATATGGCACATGTTTAAGTGATAACTTTACTGTAGTATAATGGTAACATCAGGCTGTTTATCGCCTTATGACACAATAATCAAGCTATTTAGGAAGAACAGACACTGACAAGCAAAAAGGTAACAATGTTTTGAACTTTTGACTTTCAGGCTCCTTAACTCATCATCCACTACAGCTTTGTACATGAGGCTACCATCATTTTATAGACAATTACCTTACTATCTTATACATAACTTTGACTTGCAAGCAGTGGCATAACTAGAGAAGCCTGGGCCCCAAAGCAAACTTTTGGATGGGGCCCCCTACCCCCCTCCCTCCTTCGCCACCTCCTGACCACGACATTTTCCAGGACATGCTGTTAGATTATACAAGGGGGTGAATACCTCACCTACATTTCACCATCATACTGCTCTACCAATCAAATCACTATACCAAGACCAACATTACAGTAAATCTCTACTACATAAGGACCTGATTATCCGCCAGAACATGACCCAAGAATGACAGAATAATTCCCCCTACACAGATTTTGATCAGACACAAAGAAAATAGTACCGCCATATTAGTACCATATAGTGGTAGACAGGGCCGCCATCAGAAATTTTGGGGCCCCATACAGCTGGAGCGTCTGCCCGACCCAACCCCTTGCTCCTCCCTCTCCTCTGTCCCGACAGAGCCCCACGCATTCCCCGTCCCACAACCATTTTTGGGATTTAGTTCTTGCTGGGTTATACAAGGTCCAGCAAATACCTCCACATGTCACCATTCTAATTGGTACTGGCAACGAAATGGCAGTATACCCAGACAATATTGCCAATGCAACAATATATACAATTCTAAAAATAATACCGCCAACCTATCACTACCATATACTGACTAGTCCCACCATAATGTTATTGACTAAACCAGTATTACCAGGGACGCAATATACAAAACAAACAATTATGCTAAGCACCTAATAATATCGGCACATCATCACAACATATCTATCCTTACTGTTTGTGATTATAAACCATTACATCAAGACCAATATTTTCCTCCATTCAGTGACCCTATGTGGTAGATACCAGGTAACATGGTGCTTTGCAATTAGTTTACTTACATTTGGGCCTCACAGGCGAGTCTTATTGAGGAGTCGTTTCACTTTCCCATTTTCTTCTCTATTTCGGTCCAGACCTCCATGATAACTTCCTCCGTCCACCACTTGTCCCTGCTCCTCACTTTTTATCACTTTCCCAACTGAGTGCCCCCTCCCCCCATGTACAAACTCCCCATTTATAATGGCCCAAATAGTAATAATTACCCCCTGGTAATTATGGGCTCCCCAGTTGGTATGTAGTTACAAACGGGGCCCCAGGCGGTTGAGCTAGGTAGTAGGGGAAATGTAGGTAGCTTAGGGCCCTCCGGGGCAGTAGCTTAGGGTTCCCATGTAGGTACAATGCGGGCCCCCTGTAGCTTATACCACCCCTGAAGGTAGAATAGGGCCCTCTGTAGGCATAGTTCCCCACCCCACCTGGAGCTAATTACTCACCTTGCCACGCTCCTCCGGCGTCTCCGTCTCCTCCTGGCCCCAAGCCTGCTGCTTTAGGCTTAGGGCTGAGACCAGGAAGCTCGGCAGGCGGCGCTGATGACGTCCCTTCCGCCGCGCGCCTCTGCGAGAATGTATTGCAGGGGCAGGGAGCGAACAGCTCTCCCTGCCCCGCCGGTCATCTTAATTGTATGCGCGTCGCACGGACTTGCATACAATTAATATACCCTCTGTGAAGTAATGGGGCGGGAGCCTGGCGCCGGCGGTGGGGCCCCCCCACCCGGCTTCACAGACCGGCGGCCCGGTAGAGCAGTCCAGTTGTACTGTCCTATCGAGCCGGCCTTGAACCTGGCCCCCTCAGTTCCGCTCGCTGCAGTGAACTGTTAAGTTAACTGCCGGCGGGCCCAAAGCAGCGCAGTACCGGTGGAGCAGACCGGCGGGGTAGTCAGCTGTGGCGGGCTCCTAAGATATCGGGCCCGAGGCAGATGCTACGTCTTCTACCCCTGGTAGTTACGCTCCTGTTTGCAAGTATTTAGCTATCTGCTCAGTTCTGAAGATTCCTGTCATGTAACGGCTTTGTTACGTTTTGTCCTAAAAATCAAAATGTTTAATTTCTATTATTTTGTTTGTATTTGGGAAATCCACCTTTTGTTTTTTAAATATGCCTGAATCCTTCCGGCTCTGAATCTTTCAAGTACCTTGTTTAAATCTGACCCGGGGCCCTCTTCTCCACTTCCCAATTTGTGCAGGGGACTTGGTAAAATCAGCTTTTTCTTCAACTCTAACCCAATTTTCTTTGGGGTTGAGGTCGGGGGACGTGGAGGCCAATACGCAACTCTCTTTATGGCATTGAACCTTTCCCTTTCCCCAACCCTTGACGTTTGCTTCGGTTATTGTCTGCGGGCCACTATGCCTTTTCATACCCGTAGTCTTGGTGTATGCGAAAATCCTCTTTAGGCTCTCCATATTTCAGCATTGAGATCACCATAAATTTTGGGTAAAATATCCAAAATCTTTGGTGTGAAAATCCCCATATATCGACTTCCCCAAAACTTGCATTTCCCTTAAATTTCTTAAAACCCTAGCCCCATTTTCCCCAAACCCATTTTATAGACCATTTTTCAGCTATCTTATAATAATTTTGACTTGCAAGTTTTTAGATCAGTTTAGTTCTGCTTCCTGTCATGTAATGCTTTTTACGGTTTTGCCCAAAACAAATTTTTAAATTTTTATTATTTTGTCGTAAAACTACTCCATTTCCCCGGGCCAAAATATGCACTAGCGCCTGGTATGTAGTGCAAAAAAGGGCTGGAAAATTTCGTAGTTTTTTATGGCTGATTCTCGGCTCACTGCACATTTTGGTAGAAGCTGGCCCCGGAATTCTTTATTTTAATGGGGCAAGGGACGGGGCTGGATCATGATTCTGTAGTTTGAAGTGATACTTCCCTGGCATTTGGCTCCAGTTCTACAGATTTTTTTATAAAAAAGAATTTCAACGTTATTACCACTTTAGATGTTTATGATGTGTCCACAGGTTATGTTGTCTTTTTTTCTATGAAGAAAACGTTCGGGGGCCCCCCACCCCCCCCCACCTGACTGGCTTTTTTAAAGAGTGAAACCCCAAAAATTACACATGCTTTCCACCTAATAAAATACTTTAGGGCACTGCTGCCGTGATAGAATACAAATAGTTTATTCTTAGCTGCATTCCCCGATGTCCCTTTTTCAAAGTGAATTCCCCAAAAGGGGCCCCCAAAAAAAATTGCATGTAACCATGCTGCAATAAACTGCAGTGGTGAGTTCCATTTGCCAGCGGGAAAATGGTGCCAGCAGGCTTGAATGCAGTTAAAAATAAAAAAATCTTTATTAAATATAACGGGGAAAATCATTTTTAAATGTTTAAAGAAACGAAAGTAAAATTTATACCCCCTGAACTTATAGCACCAGATCTATATTTATGTTATGTATGTAACCCCCTCGAATTACGCCCCGGGTTTCAATGGCGCCTAAAATACTTAAAAAAATAAAAATCAGAATGGCCCAACTTTTAAAAAAATGTAAAATTGTTTTGGTCAGTAATGTTAATGGGGTGTACTCACCATGCTGTTTCACAGAGCCACAGCCAAGCTTCAGGCTCACACTTCCTGGGTTTTGTTTTGGGGTGGTTCTAAAGCAGGACCCGGCATTTAAATTCTGCATTCCAAATGAGCCCGTTACACTGAATGCTGCGGAAATTTTATAAAAAAAAAAATCACAAAACCCGAGCTTTTTAGGGTTTTAAAATTTTCTCAAAATCTTTACTATTATAACACCCAGAAGTCGGGAGGGGCTGGTGGAGCAAACAAAAACGAGGATGGTTGGTAACCTAGAAAAATTTTTGGGCACAACAAAGGAAAATCTCCATCTCTTAAAAAAAGCAAATCCCAACAGAAATGTATTTATAAACTTTTTTTAATTTTCCCCCTGTTTAAAGTTGTCGTTGTGGGAAAAACCCATTTAAGTCAATTTATGAGCAGCCTTTTACAAAATAAAAGCAAAAAAACCGAGGTACTCCCACCCAAAATATTATTGTTAGCGCATATTGAATGCCACCTCCATTGCTGGCCCCGCGAATGAACTAGCTGCATGCAAAATGACCCCAAACAAAAGGGGGAAAAAAAAGGGTGGAAATTTTTATCCTCCAATCACAGTAAAAAAATTTCCTTTTTTTTTTCAACCCCTGAAAAAAGAAGGGGCCTTTCGGGCTTCGGTAATGCAAAAGTCAGATTAAAAAAACCCAACTTTCGAGTTAAACCGCCCTTGTCATAGCTGTAAGCACAATTTGGGGAATTTTAAAAGAAAAAAGGCGGACCAAAATTTTAAATAGATTAATTAACAACACCCAAATGGCATGAATGGCGCAAATGGTAAACTAATTACACTAAAAATAGACCATTCTGTCTTTATATATCTTTACCTTATTTTTTTTAAAAAACATAATTTTTTCCCAAAGGACGGGGGTCTAAAGCAGCTGAAAGAAAGCATGCGATCAGCGACTACATGAGGGTGCGTTTTCCTTCTGCCAAGGGTGGGAAAAAGATGAAAAAAAATTTAAAAAACCTTTATTAAAAAGCTAGAAAGTGAAAGACTTTGACCGAGGGGGATTAAGTAAACACCCGGACACTTGAATTCCAATGGGATGATTACTTATTGTAGGTGTCATTAGAGAAATGGTCTCTTAGGCACATTCTCTTCGGAGTTAAATGTGAGAAGGTATGACTCCTCTTCCAGGAACAGTCAGGAATTTGGCTGGGGCAGTACTTGAGTAGTTTTCAGTCTGCAGAAGTGTTTTTTAGAAAACGAGCTCATCTCTGGGCACACCCTTGGAGCAATCTGTACAGTGGCTCAGTAGGTAAGGGGACCGCTGCGCCTTATAGTAACTGTCAGGTTGCATGTAAATACCTGAGCTGCTGAACCTTATAGCTGACAATTACTCATGGATTGTTAGAGCAACTCCTTATGTCTTTATCATGAGCCACAGAAGAACAGGGGTCCATGTAATGTTCCTGCACAGTGTCCTAGATATTGGGCTGCATTTATGAGAACTGTCTAGCAGTAAGGCAGTCTGTCCTTATTGCTCATAGCAACCAATCAGAGCTCAGCTTTCATTTTTCCAGAGCAGTAAGAGATATGGAAGTTGAGCTTGGATTGGTTGCTATGAGCAAGGACACTTTTAGAGTATGTTCACACGACGTTTTGGATCCGTTTTTAGATACGTGTTTGAATCCGTGTTATGGACCCTAAATGGACCCAAACACGCATCTAACAATGTGCAGTATGATTTACATTACTCTCAATGTCAAACCTGCATTGGTGTTCAGACGAGTGATCGCCGATGCGTCTTTCGGATCCGTTCAAAGACTTGTCATGTCAATTCTTGATCCGGAAGACGCAGCAGAAGCCCTATTTGAAACTATAGGGTGCGTTTCTGCTGCAGCCAAACACGAACCTGCGTGTTGGATGCGATTTATGCAGCGCTTTTGGATGTGTTATTCAGATGCAAAACGGATCCAACACGCCTACTCCTACTTCAGCACATCACTTAACTTGGTTATTCTGGTTAGGGCTTTTTTACACGACGTTTTGCCGATCCGCTTTTGGATCCGTTTTCCGCAACAAAGCGGATCCGTAAAACGATTCTAACTATTGGCAGTGTGATTAACACTGCTTTCAATGGCAAAAGCGCATCGCTGTTCTCACGGGAGATCGGCGATGCGCTTTTGAGAGCTCTCCTGCACTGCGCTTGTCCCATCCGCTTTAAGAATTGACATGTCAATTCTTCTTGCGTTCTACGCAAGTGAAAGCCCATAGGGAATAATGGAGTTCGCTTTTGGCACCTGTCCAAAAGCGCTCCACACTGTCGGTACGTATTGTCGGCTGAAAACACATCCAAAAAGCGCAGTGCACAGCTGATGGATCGGAGGTGAACGTGGCTGGATCGTGGGATGGAGGTACAGCCGCCAGGCTCGGCACAGCCGAGCAGAGAGAATGTGAATGGGCAGGGAGATGATGAATGGGCAAGGAGAGAGAGAATATGTGAATATGTTCACACGGGGTAATTTCGGCATGCATTTCGCGTTGTATTTGCGCTCTAATACGGGCGAGATGCGTGCCGAAATTGGGGGTAAACCATAGTTCTCATAGAGAATATGGATTACGCCTCCTCTCCCCGCTCGTACAATACGATCATATTGTACACGTAGGGAGATAAGTGACATGTCAATTACTTGCAGTGAATACGCACCGCGAGTAATGAATGTCAATAGAGCCGGCAGGGTGCCCCCCGCGCCAAGTACTGTACGTGCCGCAGTACATCGTGTCTTTCGGGAGCTCGCGCTAATCGTACGCCCGGGGAGAGAAGTGACATGTCAGTTGTTCGCATGCTTCCAAAACGCTCGTCCTATTGCAAGCACGTACAGTCCACGCCCCAATACGCCGTGTGAACATACCCTAACTCTGAAAGCAAAATCGCAACAGCAATGTATATGGTAATAGTCTTTATTCACCTTTTACCTACATGTTGAACGCAAATAAATGAGATGGGAATATCCCTTTTAAATTATTATGAGTTATTGTTCAGTAGGAATAATCTAAAAGTATTTTCCATTCCATGTTACCAGGTATGTTTGATTGATCCTGGCTGCTTCAGAGAAATTGATGAGCTGATACGCTGTGAAACAAAAGGGAAAGGCACCCTGGAAGTTCTCAGTTTGAAGGATGTAGAGGAAGGAGATGAGAAGCTGGAATAAAATCACTGGTATAAGGCCGTGTCCCTACGAGATTGGTATTGAAGTAAAAGACTGGTTTAAACCCCTCTGCAGCTGACAGTATATATGTTCACTACAGCTGAGTTTTGCTCTTTTAAAAGACCTATAATCAATGCATCGGTGTGTTTGAATTCTAATTTTCTAATAGGGTGTAAGTGAAATAACTAAAGATATGCTTAGTAGCAATATAAATATATAAAGACCCTGCAGTGTTATATTTAGAGCAATTGAGCACTTCTTACAAAGGATGTTTATGCAACTTTGTGCTATGTACTGTTGTTGAGAGGATTCCTTTAATGGGTGGCAATGTTGGATCATAAATGTGTCCACTTCACAGCTCCCAGAAAGGCTACATACTGGGGCAGACTTATCAATACCGTCTAAGGGTGCGTTCACACGGTAAGGGACAAATACCGGTCGGTTTATCCGACTGGCATATGTCCTGTTTTGCGGACTTTCCCATGGCCGCGGGGGAGACGGCTTTTATCCGCGATGAGCGGAGAAAAGCTCTTCACATTCACAAGTACAGATTCCGTCCAAAAACGGACGAAAGAATGTGCATGTAGAATGTTTTGCGGGTGGAAAACCCGTTCAGTGGGGACTGCTGCATGGGTTTTCCATAGAGCACCATTGTGCTAATTTTCGGCCGTTTTTTTTAGGCGGTCTGCAAAACCGCAAACCGTCTGAAAAACCGGCCGCAAACCCATGCCGTGGGGACATGCCCTAAATCTTAGACAGTGTGCAGTTACACTAGACAGTCTTACAATGTGCTACATTTATCATAGTGTTCATATTTATGGCACATTAGGTTGGCTCTCAAAATTTGAAAGTTTAAAATTTCCAGTTCTCATCCCTTCAAGCTGTTGCACCAACATGAGTGGTCAATTCAAATGCCTCACCCCCTGAAGTTGTTCCACTTATGAAGAGGAGAATTTGTGTAAATTGATTTTGCAGTTGGACAGCATTTACAGGTGGCCCTTAGTGGAACTAATTTGCAGTTTTTAAATATGCAAGGGCCACCTGTAAATGCTTCCTAATGGCAAAAACAATATACACAAATTCTCTTCATAAATGGAACAACTTCAGGGGGTTAGGCATTTGAATTGACCATTTTTTCACCTTGTGCTAAGGGCCACAAGAATTGCACATTTTAAAACTGTCTAGTCTAACCTTACACTTTATTTTTTTTGAGTTGGCTTCCTTTATTCTACTAGCTGCACCAACATTTTGGTGCATGGTGCCGCACACTAAGCCATGCCCCTTTCCTATTATGCCAAACCCCTTTTACCGTGGCTGCACCCCTTTTGTCGGACAAGGTGCAGAAGTGTCTAGAAGCTGCTTTAAATGCGTCATAAATGTGGTGTAAAATATGCACACCATAATTTTGGTGCCAGAATTGGGGAGCAATTGCCTTGATAAATGTGTATTTGTCGTCCAGCTGCTGGGACCTCTCAGCCAGTTGGCAGTTTGAGAATCTTCCAGATAATTTTGGCTGGAAGCAATCGCTGTGCTCCTCTTAATCTGCACTCTTTTTAGCTTGATGCATACATTGTTAAATAGGAAGAATCTATAAAATGCACCTAAAGGATTCAAGTGCCTGTGTTGGACTGACCTACTTTAAAGTTTGGTCCTAGTATATTTAGTATGAACATAGCAAGTGACTAGAGGGTAAAAAAAAAATCTTGTGCTTTTATCAGACTTCTAGCATGAAATTACAGGATGTTGTATTGTTAATATATGATGTATGTATAACTTATTAACAAAAGTATAAATTTATATTTTTATGAAAATAATGTTAAATCTGAGCATTATTTAGATCTGTTGCCACTGCAGAGATGGGCGCTGATTTCTGGTAGAAGGAATCCATGTATTTAGAGATACAGCCTTGTCAAAGTAGCCATTCAGTCACTGGCGTTAGGTGCTTCATAGAAGAGAGGATAATAGGATGTTATTAAACGTAGCATCTTTATCTGGTTAGACAAAAAACAAAGCAACATGTATGTGTTCAAGAAAAGTCTCTTTTTTTGCTTTGATAAACGGACGCTTTCACAAATTTGGTTTGTTTTGACTTTTTATTGTTACTGACAAGTCTAAAAGATGCAATTAAGGAGTAGAGATTAGAAACTTCAAAAGTGGTTTGCCCATTAGGTACTGGCACTCAAAGCCTGGTTGCAGAGAACTCTGTATTCTCAACGAAGATTGGTAAGGCTAAATTCATAGGAATCCTCGGGAAATATACACTGTTTTATGCACAGTTGAAATCCGTCACATTCAGTGGGTCTAATCCGTGTCCTAACTCTAAACATATTTTATTTACATATAGAGAGAATTGTCCTATATCACACATTGTATAAAAAAATAAAAAAATCTTGCCATTCAGGAACATGGTATTTCCATTCAAGCTCATGGGCAAACTTTTACGTGTCGTTTGATAAAGATCTTGGTGCCTAGACATCACTTTTACACATTAAAATGCACATGACAAAACTGTGAATCGAACCATACAGTGAACCTTTCCTTGATGCAAACAACTTTTTCAGAGGGTAGGATAGAAGAGCATTACCAAAATGCATGATTACACTAATTGGCCGCAAATTTTAAAGGAGTTGTCTCCCTTCAGAGTTTCAGAGAATGGATGAATGAAATACTCTGTCACTTCATGGTTCAGACTGACTCATTTGCATACAGCTCCATGCTTGTACAGCTCAGTGCTGTGCTGTGCTTTCAGATGCTAATTAGATCAGATTAGCTTCTCAAACTACTAACAGGACTTCTTATCTGATCCCCAAAACAAAAGCCCTATTTACAGTTCTGTTTATTTTACATAAATCAAGCTTTTTACTGCTGAGCAGCACAGGACACTGCCCCGACCTGTGTGATGACATCACTCACTGTTACCTCATTGAAAAAACAGCAGGGGGAGAATTGTTTACAGGTTATTTACTGAGGGAACTGAAATAGCCAGGGAGGTCATAAATTCACTTGTATCTCCTTAGGAAAAACAGAGGAACAAAGCAATATATTTGGAAAATGTCTTTATTTTGTGTTCCCTACAATTTGAAAGCTATTCTTTGTAGCGAGACAAGCCCTTTAAGTCTGCTGCTACTCATTTTTAAGAGTGGATGATCCTCAGAGAGAGAGCACCTAAGAGAAACTGTAAGGGCGCATCCCCATGGCATAGGACAAATACCAGCCGGTTTGCCGGCTGGTCTTTGTCCTGTTTTGCGCCCGTCCCCACGGCCATGAGGGGGGACGGCATTTCTCCGCAATGAGCGGAAAAGAGCCCTCCTCTCTCCCATTGAGAAGCACAGATTCCGGACGGAAGATGGTGCTTGCTCAATGTTTTGCCGCAAAACCGCCGGGCGGAAAACCCGTGCATTGGGGACTGCTGCACAGGTTTTCCATAGAGCACCCTTGCCGTGGGGACATGCCCTAAAAGACCGCCAAAAGTCTTTGCAGACTGCAATAGCCTCTGTTTGTGTCTATTATTATGGCATGTTAACTTGGCTGCTCTATTGCAGATATTGTGCAATAGATTGTTGCTGATTTCCTGCCCATGAATGAGATTTAAGAGAACTCGTTTATGTGCTGTAGGAAAACAATCAGACCAAAGTCCCCATATAAATTGATCTGCAGTGAATTTAATTTGGCATCATGTCAACTTATGTGCATGTTGTGGATTTGTTCAATGGGAAAAAAATATCTGTAATTAAATTATAGTATTGTCGGATTTTCTGTGGATTTTCAATGTATCCACATTAAAATTCAAAAGTACCGATTTAAAACCCCAAAAGTTTGCTTAAATTAAAATTCAAAATACACTATACTTATTTCTCCTAGCATTTCCATGGTGCCCCACCTCCAGACTTTGTAGAGAAGACAGAGTCTGAAGATATGTTGGGGAATGCAGTATGTTTTTTTTTTTTTTTTTTGTTTTTTTCAATTTTACACTACACAATTTACCTTCACCGAATAGCTAAAAATGTCTGCAGCAACTCTGCTGCATATGAACATATTCTCAGAAAAAACACAGGACAACAGTGTTTCAGATAAAAATCCCTTTTGTCCATTAAAAAAAACTAAAACATTGTGGCCCATTTTAAAGGGATGTCTGGGACTTAGAAAAGCTTGTTGGTTCACTGGGTTATGATTAGAAATTAATATATACACTCACCGGCCACTTTATTAGGTACACCTGTCCAACTGCTCGTTAACACTTAATTTCTAATCAGCCAATCACTTGGCGGCAACTCAGTGCATTTAGTCTTGTAGACAGTGTAAAGACAATCTCCTGCAGTTCAAACCGAGCATCAGTATGGGGAAGAAAGGTGATTTGAGTGCCTTTGAACGTGGCATGGTTGTTGGTGCCAGAAGGGCTGGTCTGAGTATTTCAGAAACTGCTGATCTCCTGGGATTTTCACGCACAACCATCTCTAGGGTTTACAGAGAATGGTCCGAAAAAGAAAAAACATCCAGTGAGCGGCAGTCCTGTGGGCAGAAATGCCTTGTTGATGCCCGGAGGTCAAAGGAGAATGGGCAGGACTGGTTCGAGCTGATAGAAAGGCAACAGTGACTCAAATAGCACCCGTTACAACCAAGGTAGGCAGAAGAGCATCTCTGAACGCACAGTACGGCGAACTTTGAGGCAGATGGGCTACAGCAGCAGAAGACCACACGGGTGCCACTCCTTTCAGCTAAGAACAGGAAACTGAGGCTCCAATTTGCCCAAGCTCATCGAAATTGGACAGTAGAAGATTGGAAAAACTTTGTCTGGTCTGATGAGTCTCGATTTCTGCTGCGAAAATTCGGATGGTAGGGTCAGAATTTGGCGTCAAACAACATGAAAGCTGGATCCATCCCGCCTTGTATCACGGTTCAGGCTGCTGGTTTGGTGGTGTCATGGTGTGGGGAATATTTTCTTGGCACTCTTTGGGCCCCTTGGTACCAATTGAGCATCGTTGCAAAACCTTGTTGAATCTATGCCACGAAGAATTGAGGCAGTTCTGAAGGCAAAAGGGGGTCCAAAACCCCTTACTAGCATGGTGTACCCAATAAAGTGGGCCGTGAGTGTGTATGTGTGTGTATATATATATATATATATATATATATATATAATATATATATATATATATATATTATATATATATTTTATATATATATATATATATATATATACACACTCGCCTCTGTGACACTCCCATTCCATTTTGCACGTCCATTGTTCATGTGCTATATGCAGCCAATCACAGGCACATGATAACCTGGAAAAAGGGTTTTGGGGACAAATGAGGCAAAGGTAAGTTTTTTTTGTTGTTTTTTGGGGGGCACAAGTGCATTATGCTGTGTATAGAGGAAAATGAAGACTGTGTACCAACAACAAAACTTTATCCCATCTGTGATGGAGAGAACATCAAAGTTTTGGCCTTTTTGCAGTCACCTGGACACCTTGTGATTATTAACAATTAATTGTAAAGATATATGAAAACATTTAACTAGACATTGTGATGGCAATAGTCCATGACCTCAAGCTAAAAAGATATTGGCCACAGCAACATGCGTGACACAAAGTACACTCTCACAAATCAACAAAAATTCCATACAACTATAGTCACTCAGCTTTCGTATGTAGCAATACATGGCAAGATCCTTCTCTTGTATGTCTGTATGCATTCAGGAACAGGTGGGTGATTACATAAGGTGGGGTTCACATGGTGCATAGTGACACCGCTATATACCTGCTATTTAAAGTACGTGCTGGTCAGCCCATACTTTCAACAGCGCTCTGGCCCAGCTCCTATTGTCTTTCACTTCCCCTGGCTCTCAGTGAGTAGGATTTTACAGTATCCAATGTACGCCCCGCAAATATGCCATGTGAACATACCCTTAGTGTTTACAGTCTGTGGACAGAAAGGGCTTTTATTTTTAAGGACAAGATTCACTTTCTATTTGTCATTTACTGTACCACCGAAAATACTTGGAAACCACAAAAAAATTCTAATAGGGTCAAAAAGTGAAATAAAACGTACTTGTGCCATGTTTGCAGGGTGTTGGTTTTTTGGTTGGTTTTTTTTTTTACGATGTTCATGGTCTGGTATAAATGATGTGTTCTCTCATGTAGGGTTTGCGTTATGTTATAGTACCGTAAAAAAAACATCCTATTTTTAAAATTTGCACCACTTTTTGTGACAATAACTTTTTTGCACTTCCATCTATGGATTTGAGTGAGGGTGCATTTTTTGCGGCCAGAAGGGTGTTTTGTGTTCGTACCATTTTGAGATAGAGGCAATTTTTGTGATTGCTTTTGTTCCAATTTTTAGGGTAACTTAAATGACAAAAACAAATACAATTTTAGATTTTTTTTCTTCTATAGTGTTCAGCATACGGGATAAATTACCTTTTTTCTTTTTTTATATATATATATATATATATATATATATATATTATATATATATATAATTTTTTTTTGTAAGAGGGCGCAAGACACAGTCATTAATGGGAGATATGGGTCACCGTTATGCCTGGTATCGGTGAGGTAAAGTCCAGTATAGTATGTGTCAGATGTAGTAGGTGACTGGCATCCTTAGTATTATTAGTATAACTGCTGATAGCAGTTACTCCAGGCCGGGCTTTTATCAGAGCAGCCAAAGAACTGGGTGAGAGGTCGCTCCCACTTGTCCAGGCCATGTTTTATCATCTATGTAAGCCTGGTAGGTCAGGTGAGCTGGGGGTGTGGTGCCCAGTCTCACTGCAGCATTTTGGAGTAAAGAGCTCTGTTTTGCAGGGCTGGAGGTGAGCAGGATACCTGCCTGGAAGCAGCATCTTACCCGTTCGACCATATGGACTGGCGAGAGCCTACATACTGCTGCATACTTTGGTTTGCTTGAGACTTTCAAAACTGGGCACAGGCTGAAGCAGGCCTGTGGAGTTTGAATGTGCTGTGTACAACGTGTGGCTAATAAAGAACACCTGTTTAAGTTGTAACGACCCTGCTGCTGGTTCCTGTGAAAAGGTAACCGTTTAAGTGAACCCCATACAATATATATAAACTTAAACATGCAGTTCCCCCTATGGTACTTAACCACTAAGGGGCACAATCATTTGTACAGCCTGTTGCATTGTATAGACAAGGCTATCGGGTGGACAAATATGGCGGTTTTTCTACTTCCTGCCTGGGGCAAGAAGTACCATATCTTTTGGACTATAAGATGCACTGTGCCATAAGACACACCTTGGTTTTAGAGGAGGAAGATGGGGGGTGAGGGGGGGATTGAAGCAAATAGCATATTAAGGCTTTCCCTGTAGTTTAATATAGCCCCCTGTAGAGAAGCCTGGGCCCCATAGCAAACTTTTGGATGGGGCCCCCCTTGCCCACCTCACTGACCATGAACATTACCAGAACATGCAGTTAGATAATGTAGATAATACAAGGGGCAAATACCTCACCATACTTCTCACTATCATACTGCTGCCAAACAAATCCACTATACCAAAACCAATATTACTAATAACACTACTACATATGGACCTGATTATACCTCCAGAACACGACCACAAATTACCACCACATAGTGATTAAATAATACCCCTACTCTATTACTGAGCAGTACACAAAGACCAATAGTACCGCCATATAGTGGTATATACTAGTGTACACAGGCTCTGCAGACTGTATATAACCACCATATATTGGTAGACACCAGTGTACACAGGCTCTGCAGACATATGTGATTGAAGCGTAGTTACATCTTGTGACTCACGGGTGCCGTTTCTCTGACAAGTCGTTGACTTTCCCTTTTGTTCTTCATCCGGTCCAGACCGCCATGAGGACGTCTCCCGGCCACTTGTCCTTGGAGATTTAGACACAAATATCTTAGAATCCTGACTTTTCCTCACTCCTTGACCCCCTGGCTATATGGGGCCCATTTAGACAGGCAGGGTTTAGATAGGCCAGCTTTAGGTAGGCAATAGGGCCCTCAGCCAGGCAGGGTGGGGGTAGCTATAGGGCCCCATATAGAGAGGCAGGCAGGGGATAGGGGCCATATAGGTAGGAAGGCAGAGTTTAGGTAGCTATAGGGGCCATATATGTAGGCAGGCAGGGCTTAAGGTAGGCTACAGGGGGCATATATATAGGCAGGCAAGGCGCTGGGGAGGCTAGATATAGGCAGGCAGGGCGCTGGGGAGGCTATATATAGGAATGCAGGGCTTTGGGGGCTATAGGGGCTATATATATGCAGACAGGGCTATAGGGGCTACATATAGCTAGGTAGGCAGGGCTTTGGGGGGCTATAGGGGCAAATATGTAGGCAGGCAGGGCTATAGGGATCAATATATAGGCAGACAGGGCTATAGGGGCCAATATATAGGCAGGCAGGGCTATAGGGGCTAATATATAGGCAGGCAGGGCTATAGGGGTCAATATATAGGCAGGCAGGGAGCTTCATTAATATTAAAAAAAAATAAGAAATCACTTGCTCACCTGTCTCTCGCTCCCTCGATGTGACCGCGCAGCCGGCCGGCCAGTCTGTGCTCAGCGCGGGCCGCGCGATGATGTGACGTCATCGCGCAGCCCATGTCAGCACTGTGGGCCGACGCAGGCTGATGAGCAGAGCCGCTCTGCTCTGCTAATACCGGCCAGTCCTGCCTTTGAGTGCTCTGGCTGGAGGGCCCCGCAGCTCCGCCTCCGCCGGCAGTGAACTAGTATGCGGGCGCAGGAGCCGGACTACCGGGGTAGCAGATGTGTTAGCTGCACGGGCCCCGGGGCAACTGCTACGTTTGCTACCCCAGTAGTTACGCCCCTGCTCCTGTAGGTAAGCAGTTGTATAGGCCAATTAAAATTTTTTAAAGATACTCCCGATTCACCTCCAGCTAGTGTCCAACGTGAGCAGCATACTTAGCGAGGTGTGATGAGACTGCTACATCACTATGATGCTGATTTAAATATATTGCGCCCCTTAAGCGCTTTATTTACAATTGGTTAGACCATTTGTTTATGAATTAAATATGACTGGGGAAGGTATGTTACAGAATTAATGTTAAGAAGCTCCAAGAAACTTGCTGGGGGCATAACAACTGATGTGCTCAATGGAATTATGTAGAATTTATTCAGGCTCAAGATGTGCCGGGACATGTACACGGTCAGGATCACAGTTGGCAAACTCTGGTACAGGCACATTGATCAGATCACCTTCTTTTTCTTCCATGGTCTGAATCTCTCCTTAAAGCAGTGTTTCTCAACTCCAGACCTCAAGGCCCACCAACAGGTCATGTTTTCAGGATTTCCTCAGCATTGCACAGGTGATATCATTATTGTTAGTGCATTCTGCACAGGTGATATCGTTATGGTCAGTGCATTCTGCACAGGTGATATAATTATTGTCAGTGCATTCTGCACAGGTGATATCATTATTGTCAGTGCATTCTGCACAGGTGATATCGTTTTGGTCAGAGCATTGTGCACAGGTGATATCATTGTCAGTGCATTCTGCACAGGTGATATCGTTACGGTCAGTGCATTCTGCACAGGTGATATCATTATTGTCAGTGCATTCTGCACAGGTGATATCATTATTGTCAGTGCATTCTGCACAGGTAATATCATTATTGTCAGTGATATCATTATTGTCAGTGCATTCTGCACAGGTGATATCATTATTGTCAGTGCATTCTGTACAGGTGATATCATTATTGTCGGTGCATTCTGCACAGGTGATATAATTATTGTCGGTGCATTCTGCACAGGTGATATCATTATTGTCAGTGCATTCTGCACAGGTGATATCATTATTGTCAGTGCATTCTGCACAGGTGATATCATTATGGTCAGTGCATTCTGCACAGGTGATATCATTTATGGTCAGTGCATTTGCATCAAGGTGATTTTAAATTATTGTCTGTGCATTCTGCACAGGTGATATCATTATTGTCGGTGCATTCTGCACAGGTGATATCGTTATTGTCGGTGCATTCTGCACAGGTGATATCATTACTGTTGGTGTATTCTGTGGGAGATCCTGAAAACATAACGTCATATGACGTTATAAGTGAGTGACGTCATCTTCAGTGTACTGAATGATCAGTACCTCGCTGTTCTCATCTTCCTTCTTGAAATCTTTCGGCACCAGCGACGAGTGGCAGCTACGGGGATTGCGGGAAGGTCGAGTGGCGTAAGACGAGCATAGTGAGGTGCTGATCATCCGGTACATTACACTTTTAATCATAAGGTCTTAAAATGATGTAAATACAACATTGATGAAAAACAACACATGCCATATCACACCATGTCATTATTTATTTAACAAAAACTAGACCAAAATGCAGAAGCAGTGTGTGAAAAATTAAGTACACCCTTGCTATCTCCATAGGAATCAAGAAGGTAAGTAGTCATCAAAACCAGCCTAAATGAATTGTTCATCAACTGCCGAAGGTTTGGTAGTGTGCTGATCTGGAGTATTCAGATGTTTACACTCCACAGCAAGGAACATTATTCACAAGTGAGATCCAAGACAGTTGACAGATTTTCCCAGGATTAAACATTCTAACACATTCAACCCAAAGTCAGACGGTGCTATGCTCGGAGAAATTGCAAAACGCCAAAGAGCTACATCTTGTACCCTACAGCCCTCCTCATGTTAAATGTTCAGGTTTTTAGAAAAAGATTTAAGCTAGTGGGGATTGTTTAGAAGGGTTGCAAGGGGAAAGAACACAACAGCATTGCTTAAAGGGGATGTCTCGCTACAAAGAATAGCTTTCAAATTGTAGGGAACACAAATATATTGCTTTGTTCCTCTGTTTTCCCTAAGGAGATACAAGTGAATTTATGACCTCCCTGGCTATTTCAGTTCACTCAGTAACCAACCTGTAAACAATTCTCCACCTGCTGTTTGTTCAATGAGATAACAGTGAGTGACAACATCACACAGGTCATGGCAGTGTCCTGTGCTGCTCAGCAGTAAAAAGCTTGATTTATGTAAAATAAACAGAACTGTAATTAGAGCTTTTGTTTTGGGGATCAGATAAGAAGTCCTGTTAGTAGTTTGAGAAGCTAATCTGATCTAATTAGCATCTGAAAGCACAGCACAGCACTGAGCTGTACAAGCATGGAGCTTATGCAAATGAGTCAGTCTGAATCGGGAAGTGACAGTATTTCATTCATGCATTCTCTGAAACTCTGAAGGGAGACAACTCCTTTAAGTTTGCAAAGTTGCGTCTGACCAACTGCCAAGCCCTATGTGTTTTTCTGTGATGTTTGGGGGCGAAAAATGTATCAAAACACCAGGGCTTTTGTGCGATTTAAAAAAAAAATGTTTTGCCACTTTTCTCTGAAAATCCCAGATAATAATGTGATAGGTAGATACAGTTGGCTGCCTTGTGCATAGCCTCTAGATCTGTGAGGCATACTAATAAGGGTATGTGGAGCACAGATTGAAAAAAACACTGTTCTAGATGCCCTAGATTTGTTAACATTTTTTCCGGTCTTTCAACTGACTAATTCTGGTGCCCATTATAGCTGCAATTTCATGTACCTAGCAGATTTGCCTCTCCCCTTTGCAGATTGACATGTTATTTAGGGGGTTTTTTGAGAAAAAGGAAAAATACTAATTCCTTTTTTAGAAAATTTAAAAGGGAACCCCAGGTCACTCCCGTGTGGTGGTTTCCCGCGGGAATTACTCTAGAAAAGCCACACCACATGTCAATCTTTACTCGGATCTGGCTCACCCTCACAAGGCACTTGCTATGTGTACTTGGTCGCCGCAAAAACACCATGTTTTAAAGGGGCGTGCTGATTACACATTGTTTCAAGGCGCGGGGGGGTGGGCCCCCCTTTCACTTTCTTTACCCCGGGAGGGGGGTTAGACGGTAAGTTTCATTTTCCTCTATGAAAAAGCTATGTTTAATAGTAATTCCGGGAAATTTTTTTTTGGGGGGTAACATTACAGCACAATTATGCCTCGATTTCTCAAACTATCTGCCCTGTAAGGTATGCACTACGAAAAAAATTTAAACCCTTTTAAAACTACAAAATAACCCATTTTTTAAAGCTTTTGGCCTTGATTCAGCTGGAAATTTCCAATCTTCTTTAAAACCAAATTTAAAACGGGCTAAACATGGGAAAGGGGGGTCATCATTCCACGCGGAATGGGTTAATTTCTATAAGTTTTTTTTTCCTTTTGGGAGTCAAGACATTAACATGTTTGTGTAATCCATGAGCACCAGATGAAAAAATTTTTTGCAATTGATTTTTTTTAAATATTTTTTTTTTTCATGCCCCTTCTTTGTCTTCTCTTCATTTTTTGCCCGGACCCAAAAAAAAAACTTTAAAATACATTACAATTAAAATTTTATTTTAAAATTTTATTTCAAAAATTTTACATTATGAAAAGGTTTTTTTAAACATGATTTTTTTGCATGATTTTTGTAAAACCCCACCTGCTGATTTTTCCCAAAAAACATTTAAAACTAAGGGGATAAAGCTGTTTTTGGCCCCTAGGAATGAACAAAATTTCCCAAAGGGTTTTTTTTTTTGGGGCTTTTAATTTTAATTTTTCCCTTATTTTTTTTTGCTGCAATAAAATAAAAAAAATTAAAAAATTTTTCCCTTTTTAATTCTAAATCATGGCCCCCCTTAAAGGCAAAAAATTTTTCTCAGGTTTTAAAACTGAAATTAACTAGGGCAGTTCCAAACTAAAAGGTATGCCGGGGTTTCCCTTTGTACTCGAACCCAAATAGAACAGAATGCAGATTTGTGTAAAAATTTTGCAACCTGGCTCCCCAAAAGCCCTGACCCGGACATTTTTTTTGGGCCCCCCTTTCCCCCGAAAACAAACTGGACCCACTTTCAGACTATAGATACCATAGTTAGGGGTTTTTTTTAAGGGATGGGGGGAGAAAGGGTGCAAAAAGGTGTTTTTTATTTTGGGTGGGGGGACAGAGTGAATAAGGTTGTATTTTTTGGGGTTGGGGACAGAGTCCCTAAGGTTTTTGATGTTGGGGGGGTGGGGGGGGCAGAGTGCAAAAAGGGAGTGTTATATGGGTGGAAGACCCAGAGTGTAAAAAGGGTATTTTTCCCCCACAGATGTTTAATACTTTTTTGGAAAAGGGTTTTTGGGATGCGATTTTGGGAAAATCCGTGTTTCAGACCCAAAACCACTAAAACAACAGCAGTTAAATTTTTCTTTGGGCTTTCAATGTAAAACACGCTGGGGTTTCAGACGAAAATTTGTTTTGCATGCGTCTTTCTGACCTTTAAAAGAAATTGCCCTGTCAATTCTTGGTCCTTTTATTGAAGCAGGCACCCAAAATTTTAAAACGAAGGATTCTTTTTCTGCGGGGCAAAAAATTTCATCCAAACGCACCCTTTTTTGGATGCACTTTACACCAGGGTTTTTTTAAATTTAGTTTTTTCAAAATCACAAACGTATCCAAAAAATTTTATTGACATCCAGTAAACATCCCTTTAAAGGGATGTGTTTGGGGGTTTGGGAGCGGGAATGCATGGGGTGTGTTAATTGGGTGCAGGGACAAAATTTGTAAAAGGGGTTTTTTTAAATTTTGGGGGGAACAGTGTATAAGGGTGTTTATATAGGGTGGGGAGTAAATTTCTACGGGCAAAGAAAACTCCGTTATTGCCCAAATCCTTCCCACCCAAGCAACCATTTGTGAAAGGAGCAGAGAAACCCGGGCAAAATTTGTTCCCACAGCACAGGGGGAGTGAGAAACCGAAAACCACAGGAAATTTTTCCCGAAAAAATTGGAAAAACAAAAATGCAGGCAGCCAATAAACAGCAAAGAAGGCTTAAACCCCAAAACCGGGCCAACAGAAAAAACCTAGACACAAAGAAAAACAATAGTTGCTATCCAAATGTTTTTAAGGAAATAAAAACCCAAAATTGAAAAAAGGCTTATATTTTTACTGCCCCCAAAAATTACGGGAAAATTAAGTTTTAAAGCGAAAAAACCCCTTTTTTAACAAAAGGAGCATAAAATTCCGAGTTTTGCCCAACCCAAAAAAAAATTTAGGAAAATACTCACCACCCAGAAATGTTCCTTGTTTAAAAACCTTAAATGAAAAAGACGCCCAAAATCACATTTCTCTAGCAAAAAATGATACAAAAAAAATTTTTTTTAAAAATCAAATTTATTTACTAGCTTAAAAATTAAACTTTTAAGCAAAACCCGGCTAAAAATTTTAAAAAATGGGGTTTGTTTTAAAGGGGGGTTTGCCCCATTTTTGGCTTAAAAAATATGCTAGAAATTCCCGCCCCTAAAATTTAAAAAAAATCTTTTACCAATTTCCCTTGATCCCCCCAAAACCACCTTTGGGGGCTCTCACCCCTTTCCCTCTTTTTTACTTCTCCCAAACAGAACATTAGTTTTGAAGCGCTCACTTTTGCCTGCTTACATCAAAAATTCAAAGCGTCATTTCCCAAATGAAATGTAAAGGGATTGGGCCCCTTTGTTTGCCCCAAGCGGTGTTTGTCCTGTTTTTGGAGAAAAAGGGAAGGCAAACAGATCCCGGGGAAGCCCACCCTCATGTGGGTTAAAAGGGGAAACGCAAAAAAGGGCCTTTTTAAATTTTTAAAATTAGGCACAGTACCCTTAATTTTTATATGAACTGGACAACTCCTTTAAAAACTTTTAATGGTTAAATTGCCCAAACCCATATGTAAAATTTAATGGATCATTTCAAAATAGATCAAAAAAGGAAACTTTTACTAACCCCTACTACGGGGCCTGGCTGTAAATCTTTTAAGGGGCTGGCACGGGGCCCATCACCCATTAGCACCCATTACCCTTTTTTATCTGGGCCCCATATAAAGCAGGGCCTTTTTTTTTATTTTGATGAGCGCCCCGAAGGAAACAGTCCCGGTTTAGAATTTTTTGTCGCAAAACCTTTTTTGGGGAAAACCCAAAGCTTATAACCTGACAAAAATTTCCCACCTTTTTTTTTTTTAGAAATGACTCTAAATATGAAACCTAAAAACCCTTCCCAAAAATGGGGTTTTTTTTAAAACGTAAAAAAATTTGTTTACTCCTGTAAAAATATTTATTTTTTTAAAAAGGGAACACAGAAAGGTCAGATTTTGGGCAAGACAAAAGTTTGTCGCCCACAAAAATAATGTGAAAACAAATAAAAAATTTTCACTAAAAAATACAAAAAATAGGGTTTAAATAACAAGGGTTTTAATGAAATTGTGGTGCTATTAAGCCAAAATTTTCATATTTTGTGTGATTTCCCATGGGGTTTAAAGGGACTGCATCCATGCTTTCCCGACAATGATTCATACAATTTAAAATTGGATGAAGACATCAATGAAATAGCAAAGAATGCAGTCTTAATGCCCCCCCAATTTTCGCAAGATTCTTTTGGTTCTTTTTTCCAAGCTTCCCCTTTTAATCCTACCCCCAAACTTTCCCCAATGATGTTCATGTCGGGATCTGGGCTGGCCAGCCCCTGGAGCACCCTTGATCTTCTTTGATTTTTTGGGAACTTTGATGTAGAGATGGATATATAGATGGAGCACCATCCGCGCAAAAAATTTAACCCCCCTTTTAAAAAGAGAATTTAAGGTTAGCAATACTTTTTTGATATTTTTAGGCCCAAAGATATTGCCTTCCACCTTGGCCCAAAAAATTTTTCACCAAACCCCCTTTCTGAAAATTTTAAACCCCCGACCATGATCTTTCCCCTCCCAAACTTTTAAATTTTTTTTTTTCCCGTATCTTTGGGTCCATAAAAGGGTCCCCGTAATCTCCGCAGTATTTGCGGCAGCTGTGGTGAAAAAAAAACGGGAAAAATTCATCTGAGAAATCCACCTTCTGCCCCCTTTTCTAGCGTCCATTCCCCTTTAGCAGAAATGTGGGGCCCCGGGCCAAAATCAAAAAACGGGTTTTTTTTTTGCCTTTTGTTAAGGTTGGGTTTTTGGGCCCTGATTTTGACCATGGAGACCATTTTCGAGGGCAAACCTAAAAAACGTTCCCATTTAAAACAGGGACTTAAAGGGGACCAGCCTTTTTGGCCCTTTCCGAAGTGGAAAAGGGGGTGGGTTTTTAAAATTTTTGAAACCCCAAAAAACGGTTCCCCCCGGGGCAGTTTTTTCTTGCGGGGGCCGCCAGACCTGGGCTTTTAAAAACATCTCCAGTCCCCCTTCAAACTTTTTTTAAAAACCCTTTTTAAATTGAAGCTTAGACATATTAAAGTGCCCCCACCTCGGGAGTGGAAACTGGTTTTTCACCCCCTTGATTTAAACAACTTTTGGGCAAAAGGGTGGAAAATTTTTGGGATGTTGTCAGAGGTCAAGTTGCAGTTTTAATAAGGCTGGGGGGGGTTTTTTGGGGTGGAGTTCTTTTTTACACACCCACTAAAATTTAACCCCCAAAAAAACAAAAATTTTTAAAATTGGGGCCAAAAGGAAAGGGTGTAAACTAAGGAAATGGGTGGGAATTTAAAAGGGCAAAGGGAAAAAACTTTTGCTTGCCAAAAAACGGACCTTTTTGTGGGTTTTTTAAAAAATCAATATTTTTAGCTGAAGCAAAATTTTTTTTCGTTAAAAAAAAAAAAAACCTCATTTGGGGAGGGTTTCAGCTTTCATATGAGTCCCCTTTCTAAAACCCCAAAGGATGAATTTTAAGTCAGGGAAAATATAAGCTTTTGTTTTTCCAAAAACATGGAAAAAGCGAAAAGAACTTTCCCTTTAGGGGGCTGTACGCCAAAACTTTGCAACCCCTACCTTTTTATGCTTTAAAAAAGTGGGAAAATAAACTACAAAAGATAAAAGTGCACAAAATTTTTTTGTAATTTCCTCGGGGGTTTTGATAAATTTTGCCCTATATTTAAGGGGGATGTTCACCCCGATGTAAAAGCGGGCTCGGACGGGGGGGAGAGGGAGGCTAATCCAATTTTTCTATGAAATCCCTCGGCCCCGGAAATTTGAGGGGCAAAAAACGTGCCGAAAAATTTTCCCCCCTGTAAAATTACCCAAAAATCTTTTTGTTTAACTTTATACAACTTTTAGTTGGGCTTGGTTTTCACCAATAATTGCCTGAAAAATTTTGGCCCCACAAAAATTGCAGTTCAGCCCACCACAAACCTTTTTTTTAAACCATGCCCCCTTCACCCCAAAGCCACACACCCTTTTTGGGTGCATTTTCAAAAGTGTCCTTTTAAAAAATGTTTTAAAAAAACAAAATAAAATTTTGATGGGAAATTCTGGGTGCAGTTTGGGTATGGTAAAAAGTGGGCCCCAAAAATTTTAAAATTTTCACAGGGCAAGCATCAAAAAAATTTTGGCAGCCTTTACCTTCGATGGCAGGGGGGTTGGTTTTTTTTTTTCCAAATTTAAATTTTGGGTAGGGAAAATGTAAACCCTCCCCAAAGGAAACGCTATAGGGGAACCCCGCGGATCCATACAACCTATATCCCCAAAAGGGGAAATATAGTAAAAGGCTTACTGGTTCCCTCTATATTTTGCAACAGGGAAAGGGATCCTTTAAAAAAAAAAAAATTAAATTTAAATTAAGAATGGGATAAAAACAAATTTATAGCCTATTATTTTCAAACCCCAAATTTTTTCAATTAAATGAAAAAATGGGTGAACCCCGACTTTCACTTCCCTTAAAAAATTTATTTGGATCTTAGATTGCCATTCCAAAGGCAGGGAGTATTCATGTACCGGTCTTCTTTTTTCAAGGCTTTAATTTGTAGTTTGAGTTCATTTAGCTGACTTTCAAGTCGTTTACTCTTTTCAAGGTAGTCCATCCTGTACAAAGCATCAATATAATTTACATAATGTTCTGCCTATATAATTACTATATAACTATTAAGTAGGTTGGAAAAAGATGTGAAATTTAGATAATTTATTCCGATCAAATAAACATCATAACCACTCGTTATAACTCTTAACATCATTTGTCATGAATACATTTCTAGATTTACTATTTTATGTTCCTATATTGCGTTTGTAAGTACTATGTCTTGTGGTAGGCAATTAAAAATAATAATTATGGTCACTGTAAAGAATCCTTTCCCATACTAGATATAACATATTGCTGGAATGTTTCCTTTCAGGGTCTTGATCAAATTTAACGACTTAGCATAGTATGACATCTGAGTACATTATGGCAGCACTAAAGGACTATCAAACAAGCTCACCCACTTCACACAAGGTGGGCGCTGGCCATTAATTACCTGCTGCCAGCAGCCGGAATCGGAAACAGCTCCAATCCCAGTAATTTAACCATTTAGTTGCCACGGGAAACATGACCATGGCATCTAAATTAGAAAATGGGGCCGTGGTCTGTTGCGGCTACTCTCAGGACATGATCCCAGGATGACATGCAGTTGTCATGGCAGCCGGGAGCCTAATGAAGGCCTTCAGGGTTGCCATATTTGTACTCCACAGTCAGAATGTAACAGCAGATCACTGAAATCGGTATATACTGCAGTAAATAAGTACAAGTCATCACATGTTCAGGTCCGTTAGGGGGATTAAAGATTACTGTTAAAGTCACAGTTTTTAAAAATGAATTTAAAAAATACTAAAAATAAAAAAACTTTTTTTTGATTCATCACAAAATAAAAATATGCACATTCATAAAAGTCTGACCTAACACGATTTTATTTATCCCACATGGTGAACAACATTAGAAAATTAAAACAGTGCCAGAATTTTGGGGTTTTTTGGTCATCCTGCCTGCCATAAAAATGGAATAAAAACTGAACAAAAGTTGCATACATTCCAAATTGGTACCAATAAAAACTAGTTCTCACCCCAAAATATAGACTACATAGATTTGGTATATCCAGATTTGTACAACCCCGCAGAATAAAGAAAGCATGTCATTTATTTTGCTTGATAATCTCTATAAAACAACCCTCCCTACAAATTGTGCAATTGCATATATTTTTTTTCCAATTCCACTCCATAAAGAATTTGTTTTGGCTCCCCAATATATTATCTGGTGCAATAAACTGTGTTATCAAAAATACAGTTTGTCCCGCATGTAAATGGAAAAATAAAAAAGCTATGGCTCTTGGATGGCTAGAGAGAAAAAAAATGAAAACAAAAAAAAAACGAAAATGTATCACTTCTTAACGGGTTAAAAAGGGTTGAGCACTGAAATGGCGCAAGACAGGAACTGGTAATGTACAGACAGCACAGATGCTCTGGTTGCATAGGGCTCTAAATCACTAATGGCAGCTTTGTACTGGCTACATGAAAGAGTGAAGAAATAAGGCAATAGCTTTTAAAGGCTGAGTATATTTGATGGTGAGGATCTTAAAATAACAAAATGCGAAGCAGAGAAGTTATTTACAACAGGTCAGGAATAAACCTGATAGCCCCCACCTGAACATGGCACCTCACCCTGCCTGCAAAACAGGTGCAAGACTTGCAGGCACATCCACACCGCTGACAGTGTACCTGTCCCACAGTCACAGCAGGTGCACATAACCAGGAGGACAATTTCCTGCAGGTCTAGCAATGTGGTGTATCTGATTATGTGTGTGCGGTGTCTCACCACAGGCCCCTATGTGGGGGAAACAGGGCAGAGACTCAGTCAGTTCATGAATTCACACAGATTCACCATTACTAATAGCAGAACTGATCTCCCAGTGGCCGTACATTTCTCTGGAGAAGACCACTCTATTGAAGATTTGTGGGTTGTGGTTTTAATGGGACATTTTAAGACGCAGAGAGAGAGGAAGGAATAGGAATACAAACTAATGCAAAAACTCCAAACTTTGCAATATGGCCCTAATCTCCATTCCAGTGTCATGTCACATTGTGTATGAACTGTGAGGGTCACAAATCAATATCTGATAGCAAACAGATAACAGAGTTAATGATCCTCCTGTCACGCCTCACAAGTTTGCAGATTGTTTATTTCTGACCTGTTGTAAATAACTTCTCTGCTTATATTGCATTTTGTTATTTTAAGATCCTTTCAAGACCCATGTGTATAAAAAGTCTGTGAATGTTCAGTTTCTTGTATAAAACCATGTCTGATGAAGAGAGATAGTACTCTTGAAAGCTCACCATCAAATATACTCAGTTAGCCTCTGAAAGGTATCGCCTGATTTCTTCACTCTACTACTGCTTTCCATGGCTAACACAATACAACATTATACTGCTGGCTGCATAGGAATGTGAAGAAGATAGTTGCTGAGACTGATACAAGTTAAGCTACAAAATGTACCCAACTTCCATGGCGAATATGGAAAAAGGAATGTTTACCCCACAAAAAAAAATTGTACTCTCATATGCAATAACTTAATAAAATGGGCAATATATGCATACAATTGCATATCAGGACTATACATTGAGAGATTTCCCCAGCTTATATACCACCTGTGCACCATGAACACAGCCTAGCTATTTTACAACCTTACACAACATACCTCTCCCTTTCTATCTCCATTGACAACCTCTTGTATTCAGTATCTACATCTTGTCGAAGTATTTTATTGTCATAACCATTTTCTGAAGTATCTTGTGAAAGGCCTTTTGTGGTCAACTAAAATAAAAGTAAATAATTGAAAATTACTTCTGACAACATAATAAAATTAAGAACTTTTCAACAAAATGTAAATCAATATTAAATGTTTTAATGTTAGATTGAAAATAACAAGGTAAGGGAGAGGTCATGAAGGATCACAGGCTTGGGATACTAATTGTCCCGACCTTGCCAACTTGCCATCATAGATGCACTGAAGGAGGGTAGTATCTACTCCAATGTATCTATGATGGCAGGTCTGTTATCAGAGGCAAGACTATTGCCAGGGGGCCTGGCATACCAGGTGCCATCAGCAGGACAGTGTTTATTGTGCCGGGAAGTGCAAAGGACCTGGAAGCAGTAAGTATATATTTTCCGTTTTGGGTTCTGGTTTAATTTGAACAGTTTGTTCTGGGGATTAAATTAATTTTAGGGAATATTCATGAGTTGGAAGTGCAGGATCCACACAATCAGGCTGACAAGCAACAGTGACGTCACAGATGCTGCAGCTTACAGACGCCTAACAAGCACAAAAAAACTAACCGACACATTTCAGAGTTTCTCTATACAAACAATGCTGTGATAGATGTATCACGCTTATATATAGCACTTTTAGGCCATGTCCCCATGGCACCGGTTTGCGGCCGGTTCTTTAGATCAGTGTTCCCCAACTCCAGTCCTCAGGACCCACCATCAGGTCATGTTTTCAGGAACTCCCACAGAATGCACTGACAATAATGAAATCACCTGTGCAATGTTAAGGAAAGCCAGAAAACATGACCTGTTGGTGGGCCTTGAGGACTGGAGTTGGGGACCCCTGCTTTAGATGGTTTGTGGTTTTGCAAACTGTCTGAAAAACCGGCCGCTAACTTTTACATGGGCCACTATGGAAGATCCGTGCAGCAGCCCCCACTGCACAGGTTTTCCACCCGGGGGTTTTTCAGACCGCCGTCCACCCGAAAAACATTCTACATGTTCATTCTTCCGTCCGGTTTTCGGCTCATCGCGGAGAAAAGCCATCCTCCTGCGGCCGTGTGCACCGCACAAAACCGGACAAATTTGTCCTGTGCTGTGGAGACATGCCCTCATCGTGGAGACCTACTTTTATCGATTTACGAAAATTGAAGAGTGGCGTAAAACTCTGTTTTGATGATACAAGAGTGGACATCCATCATAAGCCCTTCGAGAGATACTGTATTAGGGATGATGCATATGGCAAAATTATTTGCAAACTGACTGTGTTAATTTAATTGTTTTAAAAGATTTACAGTGAATATAGCGCGAGTGTCTTCTATACATATATTTTTTGTTCTTTATATTAAGGATTGTAGCAGGTGATATCTTTTTGATAATCTTTGCAGCTTGCTCTCTGACATTTGGCGCTTATACCTATTTTTGGCGTTATTTCCTTACTAAAACTAGTTGAGAAACCTTGGATTGGTAGGGAAAAGATCTACCAAAATATCCTATTTGCACCTGTCATATTTTAATGATTTTAGTGTGTTTAAATGATTACACTGGGCAACACTCATTCTGGTGTCCTCAAAGTTGGAACAGTTTTTGAGTATGTTTAGGACGCAGATTCTGAAAATAGAACCCGTTTTCAGCTTTAGTTTTGGAGTTGCCACCTTACCAACTTTATGCTGCTGAAAGTAGTGGTTACTCAATATTGTATTAAAGAAATGTTGGAAAGTACATTTTCGAACACATCTAAAGAACACATGCAAACAAAAACGATGTGCATGCATAAATTCAATTCAATTATATTAATTTGCACTGCACATATACAATCAAATTAATCACAAAAACAATGTAGAATCATGTAATCAACATCTCAAACTAGAGCTGCTAGAACAAAATGGATGTTTGATGATTGTTGATCCCCAGTGTTATCTATTCCTCCTAGTAGTACTCTGAAACCCCTATTCATGCCCAGCTGAACATTGCCATGTCTACTTACAGGTTGGCATATAGTGCCTAGTGCTAGGAGCCTTTGCTTTGCCATTCGTTCAGCTTCTCTGGCTTTCTGTAAGTCCTGCTCTAACAGCTCAGCTTCCTTTGCTCTGTCGATAAAGCAAGAATAAACATTATAATACTAATGGAAATTGAATATAAATGGATGAATACATTACCCTGCCGTGACCCATAGATTACAATTCTACCTCAGCAAGGTAATTATATGTGAATGATAAAAACATAAGCCTATAAAAATGAATGATGACATAAGAGCGAGTTCTTCAGCTCATTCCTGAATTGGTGACAGACACACATTTCAGCTGTGTGTCAAATATTTGTGCATAAAGTAGTCTGTCAGCCCTTTTATGTTGCTGTGTCTGAGGGCAATGATTTTGGTGGTGTCATTTATGTGTAACTATGCTTTAGTGTTGTAGCCCTCACAGTTTATTTGTTGTGGCGCAGTGTGAGTGCTGTGAACTTTTAATCTGGCATATTTCAAAGACCTGATCTGCAACATTAAAAGAAAGCTTCAGCCTCCAGTCCTTACAACCCTCTGCATAACTGCTCAGTTCTCTTCTACCACAAACCTCTTAACTTAATCATGAAAAGCTTTCCACACTGCTATCCAAATTGTACCTTACCACTTTTGTACTTGATCCAATCCTACCTAACATCAACCCCAACCTTACTTCTGTGCAGGGGAGTACCTAGAATTCAAAGGGCTCCATAGCAAAATGAGATGGAGCCCCACCACCCAAAGACAATAAACTAAAACAACAATGTAGGTAGCAATAATTAAAGCTATAAATGTTGCTGTCATATATCTGGGAACCCACATAGTAATGGTAGATAGTAGAAAGTTATCAGCTACTTGTTCCCTATGAAAAGTACAATATTCTTGTACTTCAGTGGGCCCCTCAACCTCTGAGCCCCATAGCGGCCGCTATAGCTATAGTTACGCCCATTCTTCTGTGCTAACCCCAGACCTAACCCATCTCTTCAACCTGTCATTAACCAGACAACCATTTCACTTATCTTTAAGAAGTCATCCCTCAGTTTGTCCAATTTATGCCCCATTGCATTTGCTTTACAAATCCGTCGCCAACAACCTTGAACTACCTTCCCAAGCCATTTTTCAACCAACTACACTCTTTCTTCCAACCTCACCACTCTACTGAAACTTTCTTAACTAAAGTCACTTATGATCTACTACGGTAACTGCCAAAGCCTTACAACATTTCTCTGTGCTCTTCCTCCTAGATGTGTCCTTTGCTTCTGACAGTCAAACGCTCCCTTCTTTTACAAGCTCTTTCATTTTTTGGCATCACAGACATTTAATGTGACCCACTGACATAATACTCCCTTCCCTTGCCCTCTCTTTGTTAGTGTCCTTCAAGGTTCTGTCCTGGGATTCCTACTCTTCTATGTACTGTATATACTTTTGTTCTGCATCACCTCAAGGAATCCCATGGCCTTCAGTACCACTTTTAATGTCGACCCAACATTTTTCTTCTTCTTCTTTTTAAACTGAATTCATCATCTTTCCCCCATTTCGCCAAACAACCGCTGGCAAAACTACCGTATTAATTACTGTTATTGGCTCAAACCACTGCCAAGGGATAACTTTGATTCCATGCATTTGTTTTGAATCACACAGCTTAAGTCCTTACAACCTCCAACTCCAAAACATTTCTCACATCTACTTTTTTCTTGACCTTGAGTTAACAAAAAATGCTAGCTCATTCCCTCCTCATTTTTTTGCCTGGACTACTCCAACATCCTTTCCTGAGGCCATCCATTTAACACCTTTATGCCCCTCTAATCCATCTCTCCTTGGTCCTACTCTGTCTCTTTGTCTGTCCCATTTACTGCATGTCCACCTCACACCAAATCCAGTTCAAAATATTAACGAGCACATACAAGGTTGTCCACAACCTGTCTCCTGCATGCATCTTTGTATTAATCACCCAATACCTTCCCAACAAGTCATTTCCTATCTTCACAAGACCACCTCTGCTTTCTTGTTGTTGGACACATCCAGCCCCAAGCTTTCTCCCGTGTATCCCCCATACTCAAAAAACTGCCCCAACTAATAGGACTCTCCCATATTTGACAGAAGCTATAATCAGAATTCTGCTCCGCTCCTATTGTTATAAAGCAATGTACTGTAGGAACCCAGATGACAGTTATACAATTTACAAGTTATTACGTCACATGTCTGACAGCATTGAAGGTAAACTCCAAGAGCAACATGCAGACTTTTGATATTTGAAAATTTGCACATGATTGCAGAATAAGGAAGACTCATGCTTCAAGATGGAGAGTCATAAATTACCTTCTATCAGATTCCTGGAGTAGTTTCATGGTAATCATATCAGATTCTCTCATCTTTTTCTCCATCATCCGCATCTCATCTTTACTCTTGAGCACTGCCAGCTCAAGGCGTTGAAGTTCATGTCTAGCTTCCACTGCATCCTGAGCAAGCAGCTTTGCTTCATCCTCTGCAATCTGTACCTTTTCTGCAAGTAACTCAGCAGCTTCATTAGACCGGTGCTATAGAACATAAGACAATAAGACACCTTAACAAAATATGGAATTTTAGGTGTAACTACCAGAAGAGCAGACGGAGCCACACTGTAATAATAAAGCAATATTGGAATACTGGAACTTAAACTGAAACAGCCTACATACAATATCACGCCCTCCATTTAAATAGTGTTGTGCAATGCAGCAAATTTTGTCTTATTCCGTCCCTTCCCCATCACTGTTCACTTAATCCACACAACAGAAGGAGGGGAAAAAAACCAAACATAATTACACTGCATTCCCTGAAATTAATTATAGATTATACACTGCACCACATGAAATTAGTTATATACTGTACCCCAAGAAATTAAAGATGTTATGCACTATTACCCTGAATTATATTACACACTGCATTCCCCGAAATTAATGATATTACACACTGTGCCATATAAATGAATTAAATTACACATCAAATCACCTGAAATTAGAGGGGTATTCCGACAGTTCAAAACACTCTTTCGTCAGTCGGAGCATCATGTAAAATAGAAGACAAGAAGACTACGTGACCGCTGTGACTTGTGCTTGGCTTCAACTGTCACGTGAACAATGAACGTTCACAGCTACTGCTGGACTGTGGCAGCGTTGGAAAAGCGTTCAGGAGGTAAGTATGATTCTTTTCTTCTATTTTTCATCATGCCTCGACAGAAAACTAGTATTTTGAACTGTCAGAACACCTCTTTAACTGTAATATACACTGTACCCCTACAAATTATATTACACACCGCATTCACTGAAATAAATGGTATATTATACCCTAAACCCCTGAAATTAATTATACTACAAACTGAACCACCTAAAATTAATATTACACAATATACCTGTTAAAATTAATTATAATTTACCCTGTACCTCCTGAAATTAATTATATTAGACACTGTAACCCTGAAGTAAATTGTAATATATAATGTATCCCTTCAAATGAATTACAAATACACACTGTACATCCTCATATTACAATATATAATGTACCCTCAGAAATTAATTAGAATATACACCATAATGAGGATCTAGTAGATGATCTAGTAGAACAGTAGAAGGGTTAATGCTGCAGATCTGCATACATGGTGGTCTATGGTAATGAGGCGGTTTAAGTAAGGATCCTTAATATTCTAGGGCAATAAGTGGCAAAGGTATAACTCCCAGAAGAAAGTTAACCAGGTCCAACACACCAGGTCCTATTACTTTCAGACCCTCTCAGCTTATCACAATTAAATGTAGGCTGTACATATAACTTGCTTGGCAAAACTACTCATCTTTTTTTTTAAACGAGTGGGGTCACTCTCCAGACCCCACTCTAATGCTGGGGCCTTCTGACACACTGATAGTTGCACTCGCTCTGTATTATTCTTGATACAGAGTGTCTGCTTACCAAGGCCTCATGGGCCGGCCTTGCCTCCTCTTGTACCTGGAACAGTCTTCTCTCAAGATCTTCTTTAGCTCTCTCTGCTTCTTCCCTCAGCTGTTTCTCCATCACCAGTCTCTGATGCTCTTTCTGATAAACCAGAGTCTGTTAGATTCTACTGATGGTATGGATGTTGTACCATTAGAAGTGTAATGCCAACAGTAAAAATTATCATTATGTAGCAATAAAGATGTTAATAAACTTTGACGGATAGTAGACAGACAGACAGACAAGAGATAGATAAATAGACAGACATACAGATAGATAGACAGTAGATACATAGACAAAAGATAGATACATAGAAAGACAGCAGATAGACAGTATATAGCGAGAAAGACAGCAGCCAGTAGATAGATAGACAGACAGACATACAGATAGCTAGATAAACATCAGATTGACAATAGATATGTAGATAGACAGATAGAAAGACAGCAGACAGACATTAGATAGACAGTAGATAGATAGATAGATAGATATATAGACAGACAGTAGATAGATAGATAGATAGATAGATAGATAGATAGATAGATAAATAGATAGACAGTAGATAGTGTCACGAATGATTAGTAGTGGATCCTCTGGGTAACTGCAAGGAGATGGTATAAGCCACACCAGGCAGAGGCAGCGAAGTATAAGACCGATTAGGTTTTGCTGCGGGGGACTCCCAGGTCGCTACCCCTGACGTGACCACAAACGGTGACAGCCGATGTGCAGTGTGTTACAAAGGGATCAGGCAGAGGCGTAGTCAAGTCCAATAAGGTCAGGGCAGGTGGTAGGTGGCAGGCAAACAAGGCCCAAGTCCAATCACTGGTCAAAATAATGGTCAAAATACGGAAGATCACTATTCAACAACTCACTAACACTATCGCACACCAATAACTGAGGTAATAAAGGGTCAGGGTCTGTCGATTTATCCAAGTCATAGGTGTCATGCATACCCGCTCCCTTGGACGTGCGTGCCGCCTCTCTTTGACTTTAAGGTCAGCAGCTGGAGGAAGGAAAGCAGCAGTAGCGGGAAAGCGCATGCCGGTTGACAACCAGAGGACGGAGCAGAGCAGCAGCAGGGAGAGGTAAGCATTGATGTGCGGACACGAGCTTGACCAAGGTACAGAGCGGGGACTATGGCTCCTCCCTTAAGCTTCCCCCTCATTCAAGATTGCTGGAACCTCCAAACAAGATCAGGAGCGTTAAGTTTTTCTTAAGGTTCCGAGGACTTCTCTTCAGGCCGGAACCCCTTCCAGTCAACAAGAAAGAGCTGCTTCCCACTGACAATTTTTTCTGCCAGGATTTCCTGTACCTAGTAGATGTCTCCAGCAACAGCTTCAGTGAGAGGAGTCACAGTCTATTGAGAGAAGCGGTTGAAGACCAGGGGCTTCAGGAGGGAGACGTGGAACAAGTCCAGGATCCGTATAGTTGGAGGCAAGCGGAGTTTGTAAGTCACAGTATTGATATGCTGGAGAACTTGAAAATAACCCAGAAAGCGTGGGCCCAGCTTGAAGTTTGGAATTTTGAGGCTGACATACTTAACTGATAGCCACACTTTATCACCTGGATGGAAGACTGGATCTATGTTTTTTATCGGCTTGAGCTTTAGTTCCAGAAGTTAAATCCACAAAACTGCTACAAATAAGAGTCTATATTCTAAAGACCTGAAACGCTTCAGATTTTGCTGCTTGTTCTGTGCCGCTTTTACTGTGGATTCAATGAATAGTACCTTTTAAGGAAGACGTTGGACCTGCTTCTTATTCTTCATTCCAGAAGACGCTTGCAGACAAAAATGACAGGCATCCTGCAAAATAGTGGAGATAGCTTGGGCTTGAGCATCCATGGAGGGAACATCAGAGGTGGTAGGCAGGGAAATTTGAGGGCAGGGATGTTGCCCATAAACAACAAAGAGAGGAGAAGCTCCTGCAGAATCAAGATGATTATAAGAAAATTCAGCCCAAGAGCTTAAGTCAGCCCAATTATCTTAAAGAGACTAAATGAAATTATGTAGACAATTTCCGAGAACTTGATTAACCCTTTCTACTTGCCCATTGGTAGGAGGGTGGTAGCAGAAGAGAAGTCCGATTTGACTTGGAGCTGAGGATAGAGTGCACGCCAAAACTTGGAAACAAATAGAACCCCTCAGTCAGACACAATATGGAGAGGAGGTCCATGCAAGCGGAATATGTGCTGAAAGAAATGGGAGGCGAGTTGTGGGGCTGTAGGCAGAGCTGGAAGTGTTACGAAGTGAGGCATCTTGGAGAAACAAACAGTGATCACCCAAATGAATGCATGGTTAGAGGAAGGTGGTAAATCTGTAATGAAATCTATGGAAATATGGGTCCAAGGTTTTTCAAGCCTAGGCAAGGGATGAAGGAGTCTCGAGGGTTTGAGATGAGAAGACTTATTACAAGCACAAGAGGAACAAACGAGAACAAATTATTTGACATCTTGAACAAGATTTGGCTACCAGTAACGACGAGAGGTCAAAGATAAAGATTTTTAGATTCCCGGGTGATCGGCTAGTTTGAAAGAACGACCCCATTTCAAGATTCTTCTCCTTAAGGTCAGGTGAACTAAAGTTTTCCCTGGAGGAATCTGTTGGAGGTTGATGGGAGCTGCAGTAATCAGGCATTCAAGAAGAACAATGTGTTGAGGCTTGGTCGAAGCCCACAGTATCCAAAGAATGAGACAGGGCATCAGAACTCACATTGTTCTCCACAGGCCTAAAATGCAATAAAAGATTAAAGCGAGAGAAGAAAAGGGACCATTTGGCTTGCTGGGGGTTTAACCATTGAGCCGTCTGGAGATAGAGGAGATTCTTATTGTCGGTGTAAATATTCACCGGATGGTGAGCTCCTTCCAGAAGATGGTGCCACTCTCCTAAAGCCAACTTAATGGCCAGCAGCTCTCGACCCCCTATCGGGTTTTTGAGAAGAAGCTGCAGGTGATTGTCTTGTCTGTTGGAGCCTTCTGCATGAGTACTGCTCTAGCCCCTATAGATGAAGCATCCACATCTAGGTAGAAGGGTTTTTTCGGATCCAGTCAAGTCAGAACAGTAGCTGTTGCACACGCGGCCTTGAATGGAGCAAAGGCTTCTTCCGCTTCAGGCAGCCAAAGTTTAGGATTATCATTTTTCTTGGTTAGTACCACTATGGGCGCCGGCAGGGTAGAGAAGTGGCGGATTAATTTGGCGGTAGTAGTTCGCAAACTCCAGGAAACACTGAATGGCCCGAGGGCCTAGGTCGCGGCCATTGAAGAACAGCGTACAATTTTGCAGAATCCGTTTGTAGACCTTTATCCGAGACAATATTCCCAAGGAAGGGTAGACTGGTCTGTTCGAATACACATTTCTCAAGTTTGGTATAGAGATGATTGGCTTGTAAGTGCCTTAGAACTAAGCAAACATGGTCATGATGAGTCTTAGGATCAAGAGAGAAGACTAAGATGTCATTAAGACTAAGTTCACATGTTTTGATCAAAAAAATGTTTAAGCCACCCCCGACTATCAACGGGATCTCAAAGCAGGTGGTCCTACTCTATTTTTACCTCTCATTTGAGTCCAGTTCAGACTTCTCATTTGGGTCAACAGACCTCCATTATCCAGCGAGAAAAAAAAACACCATCTTTATAAGCATAATGCACTGATCTAGCAACCTGTGCAGGTGGGCAGGGTGCAAAGAACCAAAATGGAGGCATCCACTCCTCCCTATATGAGTTAAAAGCAATATATGCCAAATGCAACATATAGTTCTGCACAAAAAAACATTTCTGAAAAACACAATGTGAACCCGGGTGCCACTGGCATGGTTGTGGTATACATACACACATTCCAATATCAGTGGCACACCATCAGCTAAAACCTCCTAGGTTGCTAGATCAGTGCAGTGTGCTTATAAAGCTGGTGTTTTTTTTCTCTTTGGATAATGGAGGTCTGTTGACCCAAATGAGAAGTCTGAATTGGACTCAAATGAGAGGTAAAAATAGAGTAGGACCACCCGCTTTGAGATCCCGTTGATAGTCGGGGGTGGCTTAAACATTTTTTGATCAAAACATGTGAACTAAGAATCTCAAAGTTTTTTTCATGTATTGTAGATAGCATAAATGCTTCTTTAGAGGTTTCCATGTATTGTTTGATAGCCCTTTTAGCTGATGGTGTGCCACTGATATTGGAATGTGTGTATGTATACCACAACCATGCCTGTGGCACCCGGGTTCACATTGTGTATTTTAGAAATGTTTTTTTGTGCAGAACTATATGTTGCATTTGGCATATATTGCTTTTAACTCATATAGGGAGGAGTGGATGCCTCCATTTTGGTTCTTTGCACCCCATCCACCTCCACAGGTTGCTAGATCAGTGCAGTATGCTTATAAAGCTGGTGTTTTTTTTTCTCTTTGGATAATGGAGGTCTGTTGACTCAAATGAGAAGTCTGAATTGGACTCAAATGAGAGGTAAAAATAGAGTAGGACCACACGCTTTGAGATCCCGTTGATAGTCGGGGGTGGCTTAAACATTTTTTGATCAAAACATGTGAACTAAGAATCTCAAAGTTTTTTTCATGTATTGTAGATAGCATAAATGCTTCTTTAGAGGTTTCCATGTCTCGTTTGATAGCCCTTTAAGATAGACTACGACACAAACATACAAGAGGTCTTGGAAGATTTCATTGAGAAAGCCCTGGAAGACGGCTAGAACACTGCAGAGATCAAAAGCCATTACAAGGTACTCAAAGTGCCCTATGTTGAAGGCAGTCTTCCATTCATCACCTTCTTGGATAAAAATTAAATTGTAGGCTCATCGCAAGTCGAGTTTGGAGAAGATCCTAGCTTCATGTAAATCAAAGAGCTCGGAAATCAAAGGTAACGGATACCGATTTTTGAAGGTAATCTTATTTAAACCCCAATCAATGTATGGGTAAAGAGAACCATCCTTCTTCCTCACAAAGAAAAACTCAGCTGGAGAGATTAACTTTCAGATAAAGCCTTTTTGCATTTTTTATTGATAATAGTCCAACATGGCCTGTGTTTCAGGCACAGACAGAGGGTAGACCCTATTGTGAGGGGGTGTTGTACCAGGCTTGAGGTCTATCGACAGTCATAGGCCCGATATGGCGGAAGGGTTTTTGCTTTCTTCTTACTGAAGACATCTGCAAATTCTTGATATGCTTACAGAAGACCCTGAAAGAGAGTCGGGAGCGTCGGTAGAATAGCAGACCGCACCAAAGTGGCATAACACAACAGGAGTGGCAATGTTGTTCCCAGCGACTGACCTCACCCGTTTGCCAGTCACATACAGGAGCGTGAGCCACAGGAGACCCAGGAGAACTGCAGAGGTAGACTGTGAAATCACGTAAAACGAGATCTTCTCCTTTGTGAGTTGCCCCAACCTGAAGCGTTAGAGGTTCAGTGCAATAAGGTATGGAGCCCTTAAGGACTTCTCCATTAATGAAAGAAATTACCAGAGACTTATAAAGATGAATCACCAGTATACGAAATCTGGAGATTAAAGAGGAGTTGATGAAATTTCCAGCAGAATCGGTGTCTAAGAATGCAGAAAATTTAAACTAGACACCAGAAGGAGATTGTGACTGACGACCGAGCTTGACTGATATGGTTAGATGAGAAGAGAAAGCATCTTCACCTAGGATTGCTTTTCCCAAAAAGACTAGGTGCTGAAGTTTCATGGACAAAGAGGATAGTCCTTAACCAAGTGACTATCGCTGCCGCAGAGATTCTAGCGTGATCTGCGAATGCGTTCTTCCTCAGACAAATGTGCTCTCTCCACTTGGCAAGTCTTAGGGTTTCCATCATAGAATAGAGGCAAAGACAGATGCAGAGCCAGAATAGCGAGTACAGTAGGAGGGGAGATTGCCACAGGAGGGGGAGTGCGTGCGGCCACAGGAAGACATGAGGCTAAGTCTTGAAGCACATCGAACAGTTGCTCTTGGCGATGACCTTGACGACCTTTGGGAGTGCAGACAGGGGCAGCTTGAAAGGATCCATGACCAGTTCTACTGTCAAGAATGATGGGAAGTGGATCCTCTGGGTCACTGGTAGAAGATGGTATGAGGCATGCCAGAGAGCAGAGTCTAAAAAGCCCCCCGTTTCATCACCAGCGCCCGCTGCAAGGCCAGTTGGGCTATGCAACAGGGGGCACCCAGGTCGCTACCCCTGATGTTACAATTTGCGGTGAGAGCTGAGTTGCAGCATGGTACAGAGCAATCAGGCAGAGGCGTAGTCAAGTCCAGGCAACAAGGTCAGGCTAGGTGGAAGGCAAACAAGGTCAAAGTCCAAGCACGGGTCAATATCAAAAGATCAATCTTCAACAACTTAAAACATTTACTATCGCACACCTATAACCGGCAGGAGACATGGTGGAAGTCAGGTAATAAAGGGTCAGTGCCTGGTGATTATCCAATCAAGGGAGCGTTGACCCTTTAAGTTACAGAGAGCCGGCGCGTGTGAGCCCTAGGGAGTGGGCACGCATGCACCGGTTGGCAGCTGGAGGAAGGAGTGGAGCAGCAGCAGGGAGAGGCTCTGGGGAAGGCAGACACAAGTGCAACCACAGTCCAGAGCAGGGGCCACGGCTCGCATCGTGATAGATAGACAGACACTAGATAGATTCATAGATACAGTACATAGATAGATAAAACAACACATACTCTGTCACACTGTTTTACCTTTTTCCTGGCTTTTTCTTCTTTAGCTTGCATTTTTATTTGCTGCATCTCGACTGAGTCCACTTTCCTTTTTGTTAAGAATAAATTGTGGTTTTCAATGCAGAGATGCAAGATCTACATATTCATAATAAAAGATTAAAATACTTTTAATGATAATTATTTACTTAAATGCATAAGTAATGTGTAAAAGATTAAAAGAGAGTTATTACCTATGCAGAAATTCAGGCAGCTCATGACAACCAGTGTTCTGGACAAAAAAATGTAGCCATGCTAAAGAAGTCTACTCTTTGGAGACCCTAAAGAGACATTAAAGGGGTGTTCTGGGAGTTAAGAAAGCTTGTTGATCCGTTGGGACATGATAAAAATAGAAGATAAGACTGTTACTTACCTCCTGGGCGGTCTGATTCAGTCCCGGTGGCCAGTCCGTTGAGCCCCCCTGTAGCAGGGGCTGGTCCTTGTTCACAGGGCAGGTGCAGCCAATCACTGGCCCCAACACCCTGAGCACGTGGCCTCTGCGGTCTGTGCATGGCTGCACCTGTCAAGTGAACGATGACCACTCACTGATTCAGCGGGGATGCACAGGAGCTTCCAGGGGTATGAGTCTTCTATTTTTTTTTTTTATCATGCCCCGATGGACCAACCAGCTTTTTTAACTCCTGGAACACCCTTTTAATTTGGGAGTTGAATGAGTGTCTTTGCTCCCCAAAAAAAAGTTACACTAATTTCTGAAAACTTTTCAACCTAATTGTTTTTTATTGCATCAATTACGGTTAAAGTCATAAGTTTACATACCTTAGCCACATTCATTAAAACCCACTTTTTTCCAACTGCTGATACAGTATTTAATCCTTTAACACTTTCTCTCTGATAGGTCAGTTAGGATCACTATTATATTTCAAGAATGTGAAGTGTATGAAATAAATCATTGTCTCTAGTATTATTCTGCTTTTATTTCTTCCTCAGTGACTCAGAAGTTTACTTACACCAAGTTGGCAGTGCCTTTAAATACCTTTGAAAATTGCAGAAAATTATATGGTAACTTTTAAAGCATCTAATAGACTAAGTGGCACCATTTGAGTTTATTGGATACACTCCCATCGCAATATTTGAAGGCCTACTTCCAAATCTATTTGTCTCTTCACTTGATATCATAGGAAAATCAAATGAAATCGGACAAGTTTTCAGTTAAAGAATTATCAACATCCACAAGCTTAGTACATTTCTGGGAGCAATTTGCAAATGCCTGTTGTTCTGGGCTCGCTGTTTACCATTCTTATTAGCCGTCTCTCAATTTGTCATAAATTTTCCTCTGGTAGGTTGGCTACAGTCCCATAGACCTTAAACTTCAATATAATATGTGCAACTGTAGTAACAGGAACATCAAGCTGTTTGAAGATGGTTTTTAATATGTTTGTCTATAGTTCTCTTTCAAATCTCCTGAGACAACTCTCTGCTTAGCTTAATTTGGTCCATGTTAGGTGTGGTACACAACATAATACCAAACAGCACAGTAACTACTTTTCACAATTTAAATAGGCAGATTGACTAATTACAAGTGTTAAAACACCTGTACCATTACAGAACACATCTTAGTTTAACATGTCCCCATGGTCAAATTTTTTTCAATATTTTCAATAATTTCTGTCTAAGCCAGTTTAATTTGTTTTTGTTTTGTTTGTTTGTTTTTTCAGTTGAACCACAAATTAAAACCCAATATCAATAATACTATAACTTTTTACATTATCAAAAAATAACATTTATTTCATTGTTATTTTTAACAATTTTCTTAACAGACGATTGACCCAACAAAAATGTTCTTACGTATCATTGTAGTATCAGATCCCAACAGAGGATTAAATGTCAGACAAATGAGCAAAAACCCCCTTGGGGGATATTGTAATATCACTAATGTGGACTTATACAGATTTAGACACTACAATCAAACACGTTCCCTCCCCGCCCTCCCTCTCCCTTCAACTGTATGTATACTTTTTTGTTCAGCACTAAATGGCATTTTAAATATATCCGAGCCCTGCATGTAATGTTGATCATATGTTTTTACAATTGATTCTGTCGCATGTTTTCAAGTTACAATATTATTAATACATGTAAGTATTTTCTTCATGAAAAGGTTTGTTCCCAGGGCGAGTGGCACTCATCTCTGTAAGATTGTCCTGACATATTTTCTAATTGTGCGTGACAGCTTTAAGGTCCAGCTATATTTTTATGGCTACAGACAGAACCATTCTGTCATTACTGAAGGGTAGAGCAGTGGTTCTGATGGCTTAGACATAGGGAGCTCTCCTACTGTGTGGATTGATCAGTAGTTTATGGGTACTAAAACTGTATATAATAAAGGGCATCAACAGAAGGTACTGCACAGACACACACACACACCTAAGGCTGGCTCTGGATTTAAGGATCACATTCAGTAGAATCACAGGATGAGTTATAAGAAGACAATAACCCGCTCATATTCCAGAGTTTATTTACTATCTCATCAATGTGTGATTTCGTAGTTGCAATGACTTAGTATAGAAACTAGCAGCTAGCAGTAATTCGGATGGGGTTAGCTTTCTGTTAGTTTTCTGTTTTGCCTGCATTGAATAATAACTTACCAGTTTGTTCACATTTTGCTCTTTAGAATAGAATTTGAAAGTTTCAGCTTGTTTATCAACTGGTGTAAACTTCAGCTAAAAATATAAAGCAGTAATATTTCAACATCAATAGTGTTTCATCTATACTTCATGTTTTGTAATGCTGCATTTTTATACATTTTATGCGGCTTTTAAACAGTCTAAACTTATCTCAATAAAAATAAATACTCCCAGGAATATTTCACACTCTTCTGTTCATGGAAGCTTGTACTCTGGGAATGGAATATGCAGACTCATAAAATAACCTGTACTCTACAGCAGCTCCCACATAGCTATAAAAGGGTTTTGCCATGTGGCAAAATTCTTTCTAATGCACAGCTCTGCCACATTCATGTCTATGGGAGTTTTGATTATAGCCGAGTATATCTTCTTGGATATATCATCGGATTCGCCCTAATTTTGAGGATCACCTTAGGAGGGATTTCGCCAGGTGGCAAAAACCCTTCTAAACCCTGAAAATATTTAAAGAGGTTTTTCCAACTGCTTTAAGGGTTCTTCAAGAACCCACCTACTCCAGTTCTTGTTAAAAATTTACCAACTCATGCTCTATCTATGCCCCCCAGCTGCCAGCCATTATAGAGCACACACGGCTCTGTGTTTCTTGTGATCCCACACACCAATGATGTCTCATACATTGCTTATGTGACTGCAAGCTAATCATTGTCTCAAGGAGGGTCACTGGGCGGCCAACGAATCTGGCGTGCTGTTTCTCGTGTTTGATGTACAAAGTTATAATTCAGTGGGGGTTGCAGGGAATTACTGGGGAGCGTCAGCAGCACTGGAACAGTAAGCTGACCTGTTCAGTTACCCATTTTTTTATTTCAGAACCGTAAGGAGCACTAGAAGAGTCTTTCAGGGAAAAAGGTATATCTGTTCTAATTTTGGTAAATGAACTGTTCCTCTGTGCTTAAATGACTATAGTTTTCTTTACTCTACCCCTATATAAAAAATAAGGCAAACTGATTTCCAATTGTAAATAATAATTGTTTATGTGCAGAGAGTCAAAATTACATAATGTGTGGTAGAGATCTATACAATACAGTCCTGTATAATTGTATCCAACTAGATAAAACTAAGGGCGACATGTCAGATAAGTGGCGTTTCCACACCAGTTTTAGGTTCATAAAATCAGTGTAAAGTGCGGCCTGAAGAAAGTCCGTTCCTTTTCAAAAATGTATTGTGAGGTGTCAAGGAAATTCCTTGCAATAAGTAAACTTAATGCGCCTTAAAGAGGCCGTCATCGCTCAAAAAAGGCGCATTGTGCAAACTAACGGCACATTGCTTAGACTTTGGTTAGTATTTTTGTATTGCTACTATCGAGGCGCATTGCGCGCACGGAGGTGCATAACTTTTGTATTTCGGCCTCATTTTTAGCGCCATTGCACGACGGCCGGGCGCCCACAGCAAATGTGGTCGTGGCCCGGGCGTATAATGCGCCCAGAGTTTTGGTGTTACGGACAGTTTTCCATTTACATCCAAAATATGGTGTCAAAAGCGGTTTTGCCACAACATAGACCAAAAAACTGGCGTTGGTGTGTTGGGATATGTCGCCCTAAATGGCCATAGATAATTCTGTTAGTCTCTTACAGATGTTGATAGACATAAAGTGACTGGTATTTCATTGTCAAGTTCTAGATAATTACATCTGGTCTTTATATGCAGTGTATATATATTACTCACTTTCTTGGAATTATAAGAAATATTTCTGATGTCACCCCATTTGAAAGACTTTAATGGTGATATCTTGTTATTTCTACTATAAATATGGATTCCCTTTGCATCTACTCCAAGCAGGAGGTCAGAATCATTCTTAGTTTGCTGGAAATAAAAAAAAACAAATATCAATATTCCCTGATGTAGAGCTGGCAATATACAGTATAGTGATGAAAATATATATTTTCATATGCTGCAACGTGTTTTAATCAGATAAAGACAAGCTGTACTTGTCAGTTGAATTTCCCATGTAAAATCTTCGATTTTATTCAAATTTTTTTTTTTTACGGTATTCATTTTGTGCGCTTTTTAATAAGAAACCTAGTGAGATCCTGGACTACCTTGGTGTCGAAAGTGTTTCCCAATTCGTTTTTGTTCTACCACAGAATTGTACACCGTGTTTCTGTTAACATCAGGGGTCCTCAAGGTTTAGTTGTCATCTTCACCTGCGACGCTTGAGCTGACTTTAGAACCAATCACCAAATATCCTATGAAACCCTGCAGTGATTACAGTGCTCCCTCAAGTTACAGTGGCCTCAGGATACAATAGTTTTAATCATTCATGGTCTTTCCTTGGAAACTGTATGTTTAGTCTTGGATCAAGGTACAATGTCACAGACAATGCCGATTGTTGTTAACTGGGAATGACTGTATGATCCAACCAATTATCATTAGCATTTCTCTAATAAAACATCTGTATTAGTGAAGTACATGCAGTGATTGATGGTCTAGCGCCTTATTCTAACACGTTCAGTGCAATATCTTCATGTTCTGTAATGCTCTTTACATGTGCCAGGAAGAGCGGCCCTTTCACACTTCCTGGGTTGTTAAGGTGGCTCTTTTTTCTTTTGGCTGGTTCTTTTATATCGTATCACTGGTCCCAATAGATAGCTCCTGTTCGTGTATTATATATTTATCATATGCGATTATAAAGTTTCCAGTAGGTCTTCTTGATGTAAAATGTAAGGACTGGCTTTATGTGTATTAGTTATCTGCTTCATTTTCCTAAATCTCCATTTTGTGTTATGTCAGGTGATATTTTGCGGCTTCGGTACATATTACCAGTTTTCCATAATGTTATGGTTTCCGCACTCAATGGTCGTCCTGGAACCAATGAATATTGTATGTTGAGGGATCACTCTACTGTAAAACAGACTTCTAAAAACTACTTAAAAGTGGTCATACACATGTCCTGTTTAGATAGAAATTGGGCCCTCAGAATAACTTCCTCTGGTGAACCCAAGGAACTTCAGTCTGACACTGGTATTGCATGCAGATATTTAGATTCAGACTGGTTCCACAATAAAAGGACAATAATGCTTGTTAGTATCTCTGTATTCTGACTTATGTAGAAGCTAGCCCTAAATGAAGGGACACACCCACAGCCATCCACCCAATATTGACATCACATTTATTTTCCCAAAAGGAACTATGTAGTAAGGGGTTGTGGTTATTTACCGGCCTTTTTTGTTTTGCTCGGTTGACTATATGCAAACTTTTTTTATAAATTAATTTTTATTAAATGTTAAATGTCGGAGTAATGAAACACTCATCTGGAAATAGGTAAGTAGTTCATGCCATCCAGGGTCCAGGCTTGTGCTATTTTTAGGTATTTCAGCTTCCCTGCTTAATCTACTCCAAACTAATAGAGAACATGAAATAAATGTGATGATATATGTTGAATGTATCACTTTAAAGTATGTTTTTCAAGTTAATGATTCCTCATAGGATTTTCACTATTTTACTGGAACTAACACTTTAGTTACAACATTTAACTTTTACGGTAAACCTATTTTTTCATTTAATATTTGAATATCAGTAGACTCAGAAACAACTACTGGCTCAATCAATTTGCTGCATTGTCAATCAAGTTGCATGGGCCATTGGGATAATAAGTGGGCCAACACTTCTCGTGACTGCATCTATTTTGCTTACTCTTTAAGTAGGTCTAATGGACACCTGTCATGTCATGTGACACTTTTTAGTGTGTGCCAAGCTGTACATGGGCAGTACTATTAACAGTTGGGTCGAGTGATCGTTACGGCTTAAAATTGGTGGGTAATTATGAAATAATGTCGATGTGTTTTCTACCTTCACTGGCTCAATCACGGTGTGATTGACATTGATATTGATTTTATATGTTTCTCCTATATTATATAACTGTCCCACCCATATATTATAAACTCTTGGTCTTTTTTTAGCTTCTGGACCATCACGTGAGTGAACAGATAGGAGATTATAAATTATTTGGGGTTGGAGGTTGGAGGTCTATCCCCTTCAGCAATCAGTCCCCTCAGGGTTTGGTTCATGACGGGGGATATTTTTGCCACGCACAATTTGTGTCTATTTAGGGGCGTAGCATGCGCACGATAATTACGGTAATCCATGGCTCTAATAGAGAACGCCACCCCCTCCCCCGCAGGAGTGCGCCGCGTTCATTAGAAGTGAGCTCCGTAAGACACTCACATAAGTACTGCGGCACATACTGTAACGTGCCGACAAGTATCATTCGTCTGGACTGAACAATAGCCTCAATGTCACACCAGTCCTACCTCCTTGCTTTTGTAGCCACACCCGTCGAAGGTACCCTTTTATTTCGATTCACACTGAATTGCGTAAGGCGTTCACAATTGATTTGTTCCGTTGTGAGGTGTAACCTAATGATACAGCTATGCATTTTTTCCAAAAAGGATGTCCTGTGTGTAATACCAGGTATTCAAACAGGGACACCTGATGAAGCCCAGTGTGGACCTAAACATGATTACTATGGCGCCTGGCTGAATTTCTCCGGCTAGTCTCCCATAAAACACATCTAGGATGTCATTAGTTGGCAGTTGCCTACGGAGATGCTAGTAGCCAATCTGATGATTTGCATGATCAAGTGCATTCAGCTTGGTGTACCGTTCCTCAGATAACAATTAATGAACCTCAATACTAGATGAAATAATTCACCATGCCAGGTTATTCTGGTCAGTAGAGAGAAACCAAGGTCTCACAGAAAAGGACAGATGTCCTAGCGACAGTGTCTTAGACGAGTTCAATATTTGCCATACCTAGCAACTTTCCCTGCTGTCGTTCTGCATTGACATGCAGTTATTTTTTCCTGCCACATTTCTGATGTCATCTGATATTGCTGGAGAACCTACAGAAATATTTTCATTTATATTAGTATGCTCTCTGTACAGGCTCCATTAATAGTGTCAAACACATTCTATAATTTACAGTATATATATAGTATTTATATTTGCAAATATTACAGTTTATACTTAAAATGACAGTTCTGGTAAATTGCTTATATTAGAAATAGATTGGACCCAGATAAGAGTTTATAGATTTACTTATTTTGTATATATTCTGTCTCTGTGAATTGTAGAGGTCCCGAGGAAGTGTCTCCAATTGTGACAGTGTTTTTCACTTGTTTTTTATACAATTATTTTGTTATTGAGACTCCTTTACAACTGTTACTTATGTTTATTGCCATTGTAATCTTTGTATCATATCTTTTTTTGTTGTCTGTTTCCCATTGCTTTCCAGTCTAACTTTTTGAACCAGGGGTAGTTCGTGTTATATAATTTCCCTATATTAAAAAGTGAGGTTAATATATACCATCTGTGTTATTCTCAGTATTACTCTATATTAATTAAACTAAAACCAAAAAAATAACTAACTTAGAAGACATTGAAAGCCAGGATTAAGGACCGTATGATCATATGTCTGATCATCTTTTTAGGAAAATGTATTTTTTGGGTTTGATTTTTTCCCTTTCATTGCAGTGGGGCTGTAATCGGCAGCCTAGTGATTCTTGAAATATTCGATGAGGAAAACACATTAGGTGTGTTGGAAATTACCAATTTAGATTTTTCATATGTTCATGGTTTGTGCATATTATCTTTCTATAAATAATTTTCCATTCCTTGTACAGTTTTTTGCTTTATTCTCTCTATGGCGTTCAGTATATATTAGGAGTCCACTATGGCGAGGTTTTAAATCTTTGGTTTGTTCTACCACCCCCCCCCATTTATATCCTGGACTGCACGTATCAGATACCCCATTTCGCCAACACGACTAGCGTTTAAGGTACTACACATGATAATATGATTCTGCTGGTGGTAAATTTTACTCGTGATCTCCTCCACTCTTGCGTCTTCCTTCTGTTTCATCCATGTCCATATGTAACAAAATAAACACCTCCCCCTCGGGGACATGTTCATAGGTCTTTTCCACACAGATACCGGAATATCCCTGACTTTTTCCAGTATATTTAAACTTGAGGGCAAAGCCAAGGACCATGATATTGGGTTTGTTCTATATCAATGGTGGCATTCTGGTCTTTCTATCAGGGAATAATGATGTTATGATAGCCAGTGTGGGCGGTATATTAAATGAATATATATTGCTGGACGATGTACCATTTTGAAGTGGTTCTCACGACAACTTTCACTTATATATTATGTTTTCTGACCCCGTCCCAGCCGTTATTTTATAATTGATGCTTTATCTAGTCTTGCCTCTGGTTCATCTTCCCTACCCTCCCTAAAAACTATACAGCAGGTTCACGTTTTGTTGATATTCTATACCCTAATAATTTGCTTATTTCACGTATTGACTTTTCTTTCAAGTTTCCTTCCTATGACCACCATCACAATTATATTCTGCTCGTTCTTTACTCTGTATATCCTTAAGCCCCCTAGATAAGCAGAAGGGACACTTTATTACGTGCAATATTGTTAGGACTTGTGGAGCTAGGATTTGGTAGATCCTCTGTATGGCTCAGCAATATGATTATCGTTCCACGTCTCTTGTTCTCAGAGTCTATGGTTTTTTTGTATAAATAATGTAATCTCGCAATACCTTTTTTCGCAATCCAAGTTCTTTACAGGGGTCGTTATTATCCTACACGCTGGTAACATCTCATGTGATTCGCCTAATAGGTAGTTATTTGGATATGGTGAACGTGGAATACCCCATATTCTGCTTTTCTTAACTCTCTCCAGGTAGTGATAGTATCCCTCAGGAAGCTTTGAGCCTTTCATTTACGGGGCGATACGGTTGGGATGCTTTGCATTTCAGTAGACTTTGTTATTTTTTTTCGCCCGCTAGTTTTGCCTACTATGGTCATTGTACGTGGTATCCAATATAGATCGGAGTGGGATTCCATGTTTATGCCAGTCCAAGGAGGGATGCTCTGGCCAAATTCTCACTATCATTTTGTTGCTCTCTAAATGTAGTGGTAGTGTTTCAATCTGCACAATAATATCTTTGAGGTCCTGCATCTCTATACTTCGCTTTTCCTTGGTCTCCTGCCATTATTATTTCCTTTTTCTGTATTCTTTTGATTTCTCCTTGCTTAAAGGGGTGTGTTTCTCCACAACAAAATTGTTATTTGGGTCATTGTTGTCCAATTTTGACACTAAACACGTTGTTAAAAAATAAAAATAATGTCTTTATCCCTATTTGGAGTTCCAGCGCTAGAATAATGTGAGTTTTAAGTCCAGTCCTTGGCTATACTGGACATATAGGGTTAACATCCCCAGTTTCACCAGATATGTAATTAATCAGCGTGTTGTTCTTTTTTGTGGGAGAAAGAAATTGTGGTGCCTCTTATCTGGATTTACCATGTAGATTATTTTTTGTGACGATTTAAAATATGAAACTATTATTTATTGCTTGAATGCTACTCACGTAAAAATAAAATGCAGCCGCAAACACCATTTCTGTTGTTCTCGGTTATGGTCTTAATGTTGGGTTTAATACTCACTCGTTTTTGGTAATACATTTTCCATTCTTGAGATTGGAAACTCCCTGGCTCGGTGCGAAGGTTAGGAATTGTAATCCCCAGACTAACCATAAATATCACAAAAAAACAATATTTTATAATCAGTTTTTAGTTATAGTAGGGGCTGCTCTCACAATAATTCTATTGAAATCCAAGGCACTCGACCAGATCTCGATTTGCTCTGTAACGTTGGAGGGGCACCTCGTTCCCATAGATATAGTGTGCAGGCGGGTCCCAGAGCCCGGCACGCCCTTCTTAAGGCCATAAATTGTTTCACATTTACATCTTGTAAGTGATAATACTGTAATAGTAACTGCTGTCATTAGCTTTTGTTGCAGAAACAAGTGGACAGTTATATAAAGAACTGCTAGCAGGAAGTGAGTCAGCCTGTGACTAGGGCCACATGGCAGGCAGAGGTAGTCTGTTACTAAATAGAGATAAACAAGGGCAGAGGCGTGGAGCTGTAACCAAAGATAGGATAAAGCTTTGAGGAATGTGAATGAAGTCCTGCAACTGGAGAGAGATGTGTTAATCATGGTATGGCAATAGCATTTTTCAAGTAGGCCTTCATAAGACATGCCTGGGGTGATGGGAGCCTAATGTGTGGAAGGACAACAACTGTAAGAAAATGGGCTACAGTGTGTGAAACAGACCCATGGATTTTGTGTGAGTTGGAGAGGACGTTTGGAATGGAAGTGGGAGTTCCAAGGTTTCTTGAACTGGCACATCTCATTATGTGGCAGTGTTGTGCATGGTAGTTGACAGTGAGAATATATGTTTCCAGACTGCCAGCTAAAAAAAAAAAAGTAGCAACGTCAGTGTAGGCCCAGGAGGAGGCACTGTGCAATAACACCTAGTGAGGGAGTGGGACTTGGTGTTAAATATAAAGAAAAGTTGTAGTGACCATAGGGGAGGAAGTAGTGGTATTCTATACTAGGTTGAAGTACCTGGAAAATCCGGTTGCTTGGACCTCGATGTATACGGTTAAGTAAGTATATACATATTTTGCATTGTTAGGGTATGTTTGCACGCCATTTTTTAGATGCATGTTTGGACCAGTTTTTTGGACCCAAAACGGAATCCTCAGGACTTGCATTTATCCAATGTGCTGCTTGTGTCTTCTTCATTAGTGTCAATATAAAACACGCACTCGGCTTTATGACAATACTGACTTGCTGCGCGCGTGTTTTTTCATGCGTACTTTCGGATCCGTTCTCCAGATTGACATGTGTCTAATTCCTGATCCGGTTGGTACTCAGCAGACACACCTACTTTAATAACGCTATGTAGCGGTTTGTTTCTGCTGCACAGAAAATATAGTCCTATCCAAACTCGCAGACACACTTTATGGTTGCATGTTTGGATGTTGTTGTTATATATATTGCAGCATGTTTCTAATCCGTGTTTCACGATGTGGGCTGTGTCTATTGGGTTGGCTGCTTTGCAGGTGAGATGTTCTTTGGAGGCAATCAGGCTTGAGGATTACAACACGTATCGTCTATAGTGTCATGTGCAGTACTGATTAGCTAAGGTGGTGTGTTGTCTTCACGAGGGCAGATGACTGTTGCTGTCTCACGTAAAATAAAGTTATAAACTAGGTGGCAGAGAGAATCTTCATTTCTCAGAAAGTGAGAGTCCTCAAGGTGGTGAGGAACTGACAGTTTTTGTAGCCCTGGTAGAGGTCACTTCTAGGAGATCTGTGTAGGCTGTAAAAGTTGTCAGTAAAGTGACGAGTGGATGTAAATGGTCTAAAGGGAGTTGTAGGAGGAATTGGTACTGGGGGCTCATAGGGGTTCCTACTGCCAAAGTTTATTGGATCATTGTCCCCTTTTCTATGAAGGATAGCTATGGGTTTTATACTGTGGGATTTCTAGTTTATCTGTTCTTTCGTTTTACATGTGGTCAGTATGAGGAATATACACTGACCGAAAAAACATTTACAGTTAACCTTTGAACAGTTTGGTTGTGTAAAAGCTAATTGTGTGAAATAAAAACTGTTTGAAACTCGTGTTCTACATTTGTTTATTATGTTTTGTATCACCCACGGGACCAGCATATCTCATCAAGCGTGTATTGTGCTGCTTTGTGTGTAAGTGTAATCCACCTTGATTTTATAAAGCCTTCTATTCGTTAACAATAGGGTTAAATTGATGTTATTTGTAAGCTTTACTACTATTTGTGCCCTCGCTCTCCATTACTCATGTAAAAAAAAGTAAAGTCATTTGTTCAATGGTCAACAAACATTCCTTTAAAGGGAGACCCATTATTTGTCACCTCCAACATATAAAGTGTACATAAATTACAGTGGAGAGCAAATTATGTAATGGGGGCTACCTTTAAACATCTGACTATGCAGTATACATCTTAATATATTAATAATATTAAACATGCCCAGCTTATTAATTATACTTGTGATGTAAATGATTTGAACCTGTTTACCGTGATGTGGAATAGTGATTCACTAATTAAAAAAGAACTGGAAAAAAGAACATTTAAATAACCTAATGACGTGACAGAACATCTAACACTTTCAGTAATATGGTTGGGCTTATTAGTTTCAATCTTGGGGCATGTTAAGGGGCAGTTAGGATTGATGGGATGCCAGTCTAGCAGAATAGTGTTTTCACCCAACCCAGTATTAGGGTATGTTCACACGGTGTATTGCGGCGCGTATGGTACGCGCCACAATACCACCGCGAGTGTTTGGTAAGTGAAGCGGCTACTCAAGGCATCTATCAAAGCTCGGGGAGGCCGGCCGGACGGCAGCTTCATAGACTCCTTAGATATTTCAAGTCCTAGTGGCTTGTATTCGCCCGCTATAATATATTGAAATGTCCATGACTTTTCTTTCCCCCGGGCGTTTTAATACGAGCGTATTGTACGCTCCGGCAGCGGGGACGTTGCGTAATCCTATAGCCCCCTATGTGAGAGCTAGGAGTACCGTTTAAATTGCGGCACGTTTTGACGACAGCGTATAAAAGCACAATATGTGGCAAAATGCGTGCCAAAATAAGCCGTGTGAACAAAGTAAGCCAAATATAAGAAAAATAGGCCAAAATAAGCCTCTGACAAGGAGCCGCCCACCTGGCACACAGACCACCACTGTCAGTTGTTGAGTAAAATAGATGGATGCTGTGGCCTGCAATAAATATAAAGGAGGCATTTTTGAACTTGTCTTTAGTAACATGGATAGTAAAGAACATTATTACTAGGCAAAAAAACAAGTTGGAAGTGTTTAATAGCAGCAAGGTGTCAGAGGGAGGAAAGATTAACCCACCACTTCTGTTTTCAGGTGAATTTAGATCCCCACTAACATCTCTCATACAGTAAGTACATATTTGAGGAGCTTTCACACAAAAGCCTTTAAGATACATGAAGATGAGACAGACAAGAGGTATATGATTACAGAAAAGACAACAATAAGGGAACCGCGAATCACCAGATTTACAAATACTTAGAGATGATAAATGGAACAGTAGGGGATTCAAAACATTTTCAAAATGATAGAGTCTTAGGAGCTATAGGTTTTCAAGAGTTGAAATATTTCTGTCATATCATGCTGTCACAGTATGTCTCTTTCGTGACTGCTCATAATATATTCAAAGGTCCTCACTGAATTTTATAATGCAGACATTTGGTTTAGGCTGTGATGTATATAAGGTGCAGTATATCTATACAGATCCTAAAATTGGAGTTCCTTCCAGGACCTTATAAATGCATAGGCTTTACACCAAAACTAAATTCTTTCTACACCAAGAACATGTCTAGCTTCAGCATCACTGTTTATAGTAAGACAATGTTCTCACCTAGGCTGCCTTGGAAAGGTATTGAAGCTAAAAGTAACTCGATGCCTAGCGCATGAGCAAATGATTTCTTCATCCAAGATCTGTTTTTTAACCTAGTACACAATGGAAATACTCACATAAATCTACCAAATTTGCATATGCTTATGTAAATTTTTAATATGGTGGAAAGAAGAAAAATAAGCACACTGCACTTAGATGGGAGGCAAAAGAACAAACAGAAGTTACTAATAAATCTTATCCTTCATGGCAGTGTAACATCAGTAAAATATATGTCCACCTTTGCAACCAGTTTCTTTTTATTGCTCCAAAGCAAGAAACACTGTAATGCAACAATTTCACACTCACCACTGCAAGCCACTACTCTTGTTCGCTTTGCCTGCTGTCCTCCTTGCTAGCGTCCTCCTCTTTAAGTTTTTTTCTGCTCTATGATGTATGTACTCACTGGCAACCAAAATCTCAAAGTGCCAATGTGCACTGAAGTTTTGATTCCCCATCCAATACCCTTTCAACCCAGGCCATTTGAGGACCTACCATGAGTCCCATAACTTATGGTGTACTGTTAGCAATAGAGGGAAGAAATCAGGCAATACCTTTCATAGGCTGAGTGTATTTTAAGGTAAATTTTCGACAGTACTAGCTTTCTTCGTCAGTACAAGCCCTCTTGGAGTAAGAAGCTGTTTTTGTCGGCGCCAATTTGGTGCATATAAGGTATTTTCGATCACTTTTGCCCTCAGTTCTTGGGAGGCAAAGAAAACAAAAAATTAGTAATATAAAAAAAATAAGTATATTTTATTTTTACTGTAATAAAATTAAAGTGGTGTTACCATGAAGGAATATCCACTTTACAGTTCAGCTCGTAGCTGACTATGAGCTGACCATATGTGAGAATGAGGATGGCAGCACTTGGGGCCATCCTCCTCAATTACTTTCTATGGGAGTTCCAAATTTAGCCAAATGCACTTGGTTGTATTTGGAACTCCCATAGAGGTAAATGGGGAAAAACTGCAAGCACTATCTTTCTCATTCTCTCAGATGGTCGCTGACCTTTGAAGCAGATGTTCCTTCATGGAAACACCCCTTTAACGCTTTACCAACATTTGATGATACATCAAGATCGGGTAGGGGTTCCCGCAACTTGACGTATGGGTACGTCATGGGGATCTTGTGAGCTCACAAGCGGAGCTCGCAAAATCACAGCATGGGAACAGCAGTATATTCCCACTGGCATCATGCTGCATCACCTGTGGCCAGAGCTCACTGAATAACCTTTCGTTATCGCAATCTATCATGACTGCAATAGCGAAGGTACAGGTAGGAGGAGTGAGTGCCTCCTGCCTGCGATCGTCGCAGTAAGCGGTGCTCTCTGCTGCTACTAGTTTACTAAATGACAGCCCGGAACTTTACTAAAGCATTCGAGCTGTCTGGCAACGTCAGCATGCTCGCAAAGCATTGTGGGCACAGAGATTGACAGTCGCCATGGAGACCAGTACACTGCAATAAGCTATGTACTGATCTCCTGTTGTATGAGTGATTTGAAGATCACTCATACAAATTCCAAATGGGGAAAAGTGAAAAAATGTAAAAAAGTTAAAAAAAAAGTATAACACAAACACGAAAAATAAAATAAAAACACGTGCACTGCCCTTTTCCCCTTTACAAACGCAAATCGCCCCAAAAAAGATAAAAAAATAAACAAAGTACTCATATTTGGTTTTGCCGCGTGTGTAACGATCCTCCCTATAAATATGTGATGTTAATTAACCCGTACAGTGAATGCCGTAAAAAAAAAAAGTCACAGAATTGTGATTTTTGTTCATCCCGCAGCACATTAAAAGGAATAAAAAGCGATCAAAAACTCATATAAACACCAAAGTGGTGCCAATTAAAACGTTAGTTCATCCTGCAAAAAAAACCTTACACAGCTCTGTATATGGAAAATTAAAAAAGTTATGGCTATCAGAAGATAGAAAGGCATAAATATTGTTCTACACAATAAAAACAAAAATTGCTTTCACATAAAAAACTATATAAATTGGGTATCGTCATAGTCGTCTCGACGCAGGGACTAACTTGTCACGGATGCTGCGCAGTGAGCGCTGTTAAAAATAAAAAACACTAAGATTGCAGTATTTTCTTCAGCCTGCCTTCCAAAAAACGGATTTAAAAGCGATCAAGAAGCTTTATCCCCCCAAAATTATACCAATAAAAACAAATCATCGCACAAAAAACAATCTGCTATACAGCTCCATAGACAGAAAAATAAAAAAAGTTATAGCTCTCAGACTATGGCGATGCAAAAATGTGTTTTCCTTTTTGACTCGATTTTCATTGTGTAAAAGCAGTAAAACATAATAAAAAAAAAATGAATTGGGTATTGCTGTAATCATATTGACCTGCTGAGTAAAGCTAGCTTGTCATTTATACCTCATGGTGACCGCTGTAAAAAATAAAAGTAAAAAACACTACCATGATTGCTGTATTTTGTTCAAAATACCTCACAAAAACCTTAATAAAAAGTGATCAAAGTGTCATATGAACTCCATAATGGTATCAATAAAACCATCAACTCATACCGCAAAAAACAAGCCCATAATCGGCTCCGTATACAGAAAAATAAAAAAGTTATGGCTGTCAGATTATGATGACATAAGAATGCAATTTTTTATAAATGCATTTCTATTGTGTAAAAGTAATGACATAAAAAAACTATATAAAGTTTATATCATTATAATTGTACTGAACCACATAGTAAAGTTATCCTGTCATTTATCCTGCACGACGAACACTGTAAAAATGAAGCCCAAAAAGCAATGGTAGAACTGCTTTTCCCCCCACCTTTTTCTAGGCTCAGTGCTAAAAAAAACTATGGAACACCTGTGCATCAAAAATGCACAACACACCCATAGATGAGATCCATGAGTGGAGTTGAATCCAAAGTGGGGTGACTATTGGAAGGTTTCATCTGTTCTGCTACTTTGGGGACTTTGCAAATGCGACATGGCCCCACCAAAATCTGCATTCCAAAAGCCATGTAGCGCTCCCTCCATTATACGCCCTGCCATACGCCCAAACAGCAGTTTACACCCACATGTAGGGTATTGCCGAACTTGGAAGAAATTGCGTAACACAATTTGGGATGCTTTCTTCCAGGATTCCTTGTAAAAATTAAAAATTTTCAGCTAAAATTGCAGATTGTTTTAAAAAAATTTTTTTTCCATTTTTATAGCCTAACGCTAAAGAAATTTGTGAAACACCTGTGGGGTTGATAAACTCACTGCACCCTTGAATATATTCCTTAAGGGGTCTAGTTTCTAATATGGGGTCTTTTTCGGGGTGTTTGTTAAGTTTTAGCACCTTGGGGTGTCCGCAAACCTGAAATGGCGCCTAAATCGTAATGAAAATGAGACCCCAGAGTCCGGTAGGTTCTCCTTCTACCCTGAGGCTTGTGGTTCAGCCAAATAGCACACTAGGGCCACATATGGGGTATCTATAAAAACAGTAGAATCTGATGAATTGTTATTGAGTGTAATTTCCCTGGTCACATCTACCATGTTCCAGTGAATAATGGATAGAAACTGAAAATCTGCCAAAAAAGTGACATTTTGATATCTTCACTTTGCTTTAATTTCTGTGAAATACCTAAATGGGGTAAACAAAACTTCCTAAATGCTTTCTTAAATACTTTAAGGGGTCTAGTTTCTTAGATTGGGTCATTTATGGGGGTATCTATCATACAGGACTCTCAAAGCCACATCAGAACTGGACAGGTCCATAAAAAAATCTATTTTGCAAATTTTCTTGAAAATGTGAAAAATTGCTACTAAATTTCAAAGCCCACTAATGTTGTAATAAAAAAAAAAAAAAAAACATTTAAAAATATGATGCCAACCTACAGTAGACATACAGTCATATGAAAAAGTTTGGGCACCCCTATTAATCTTAATCATTTTTAGTTCTAAATATTTGGGTGTTTGCAACAGCCATTTCAATTTGATATATCTGATAACTGATGGGCACAGTAATATTTCCAGATGGAAATGAGGTTTATGGTACTAACACAAAATGTACAATATGCATTAAACCAAATTTATCTTAACCAAAAAGAAACCTAGAGAGTATAGGGTAAAAATATAACATTTTATTATCATCGCTTTAAAAATATTAAATATGAATATACAAAAAATGGAGAAAAGGATGGTGAGGGAGAAACAAGAATTACAAACAAGAACCAAAAATAGGACAAGAAGGTGGTCAGAGTAGAATCACAATGTAGTATATTGAGAAGAAGGAGTAAGTATATATTCAAAAGCACCACAGTGGTATTGCCATTTAAACTCCCCAACTACACAAAGATATCAATCAGACCGGTAAGATGCATCATGGATATATACCATATAATGAAATATTTCAGATATAAATTCCAACATAAGTGACCATGACCTTACCAATAAGATGATCGATAGTGACCACATTTGTCACCCCGACGTACGTCTTGCGGTATTTGCTTTTTCAAGGGGTACAGGAGTAGGAGAGAACCTGTCTAACTTAAATAGTGCCGCATCTCTTAATGAGATATCACGGCGCATCCGAGCAGTAGAGTACTTTCTCCAATCCAGTGGCCTAGACGCAGAACTTGGTCAACTAATTTTGGACCTGTTGAAATTTGTCCTCACGCACAATCTATTTGTGTTTAGGGACAATTTTTATGTCCAATGCCAGGGAACGGCGATGGGAGCAGCTTGCGCTCCAGCGTATGCCAATCTCTTTTTGGGGTATTGGGAACGCCAGATTTTTCATGACAACGTAACAGAACATGTCCAATGTTGGGTAAGATATATAGATGATGTGCTGTTTTTGTGGCATGGATTACCCTCTCAACTAACCAAATTTATGTCAGATTTAAATGATAATCCATACAATATTAAACTGACATTTAAGTCGGACTTGAAAAGTGTTGAATTTCTTGATATGACCATTGAGATAGATAGAGACAACATGATTCAAACGGATGTTTACTGAAAAACCTCATCAGTCAATTCATTAGTACATGCTTCATCATTCCATCATCCTGCAACCATTAGAGCCATCCCCACAGGTCAATTTTTGCACATGCGGCGCATTTGTTCCCAAGATTCTAGATTTGAATCCCAAGCTAGTGATCTTAAGGAACGTTTTGTAGAACGTGGATATAGCAAGAGGAATATTAAAAGAGCACATTATCGGGCAAAAATAACATCTAGAATCAACTTCTCCAACAAACAAAGAAAAAATCAGATGTAAATATTCGCTTTATCACTACATACAATCAACAGTGGTCCAACTTACGGGGGATTTTATCCAAACACTGGGAGGTGTTGAAAACTGATCCGATTTTGGCAAAGGAGATCTCCGATTATCCGTTAATGACATCAAGGAGGTCACCAAATTTAAGAGATCAACTAGTTAAAAGCCATCACATTACATCACACCGTAACCCATTCAGCACTCGCAGACCAAAACAAGGCTTCTTTCCGTGCGGTAATTGTGTTGCATGTTGCAACATGATCCGCACTAATACATTTAAAACATCAGACGGAACCCGAGACTTTAAGATACTACATTACATCACATGTAATACCAAGAATGTCATTTATTGGGCACAATGCCCCTGTCCTAAAATATATGTTGGTATAACAAGCCGAAAGCTAAAAACTAGGGTACGGGAACATGTTCGAGATATCTCAATGGCTAAACAAGTGGAAGATGTATCTCAACTAAAAACACTTCCTAGACACTTCCTAAGGTGCCATGGATATGACCCTAGCAAATTGAATTTCTGTGGAATTGATTTAGTACATTTGGGAATAAGAGATGGTGATGTTATGCAAATTCTAGAACAAAAAGAAAGCAAATGGATTATCACCTTGAATACAATGACACCATTTGGATTAAATGAGAAACTCAACTTTGCTCCTTTCTGTAAGAGGATCAGGAAATATGTACTTATGTAGTTTGTAGTTTTTTTTATGTTGATATTGATACTTGATTTATGCCCTAGTGCCTCTGTATATACACACAAAAACATTTTTCTTGTTTTTCCCTCTTATATATATTTCTCGTTTTCTTTATTTGCTCTGTTTTATGTTTTAGAATTGGATTTTAATTTTTCTTATTTATTTTTCCTTTCTTTACTTTATTAGTATTATTGTTATCCACCTATTGCCGTTGTACAAGACTGGATGTTCCTGTCTATAAAATTTCCCTATATATGGCCGCAGGATTAAAATCATCCGAAGTCATCTGAATCACAATACCAGCATATATTGCAACCGTGTAACACTATTTCTATTTTAATATAATGTTACTGTTTACTATGTATTATCTATTGCTGCTATTCTGGTATACTGTATATTTAAATGTTTCCATTACCTTTATTATTAATTCCAGAGTTTGTGTGATGTTTCCAACGCGCACTGCAGATTGTTATAGTCTCTAGTAATACCGTGAGATTGTGCGCATGCGCCGGGTGGGTTGAGGGTGCCCTTCCCTGCTTCGGCGTCCATAATGTGCCTTGCGCATGTCCGGAAGCTTCGTTCTTCCGTGCATGCGCTTGAGCGCCGGAAGTGGGGCAGAGGAGCCTCTGCCTCCGAACGCGGCACATGCGCCATGATATCTCATTAAGAGACGCGGCACTATTAAGTTAGACAGGTTCTCTCCTACTCCTGTACCCCTTGAAAAAGCATAATACCGCGAAACGTACGTCGGGGTGACAAGTGTGGTCACTATCGATCATCTTATTGGTAAGGTCATGGTCACTTATGTTGGAATTTATATCTGAAATATTTCATTATATGGTATATATCCATGATGCATCTTACCAGTCTGATTGATATCTTTGTGTAGTTGGGGAGTTTAAATGGCAATACCACTGTGGTGCTTTTAAATATATACTTACTCCTTCTTCTCCATATACTACATTGGGATTCTACTCTGACCACCTTCTTGTCCTATTTTTGGTTCTTGTTTGTAATTCTTGTTTCTCCCTCACCATCATTTTCTCCATTTTTTGTATATTCATATTTAATATTTTTAAAGCGATGATAATAAAATGTTATATTTTTACCCTATACTCTCTATGTTTCTTTTTGGTTAAGTATATTGTGGGTTAAGAGAGGGGTTTCAATATGAGAGGAGGCTTTAGAACAGTTAGGCCTAACCAGATGAGAGGGTGTGGACAATTGTTTTTGTTTATTAAACCAAATTTTGACTGGTGCAAAAATTTGGTTTCCCTTATCATTTTATTGATTTAAATACTCCTAACTACTTTTTACTGACTTTTTACTGACTTTACAACATTGGTTTTGTAACCTCACTGAGCTTTGAACTTCATAGCCAGGTGTATCCAATGATGAGAAAAGGTATTTAAGGTGGCCAATTACAAGTTGTTCTCCTATTTGAATCTCCTGTGAATAGTGGCATCATGGGCTCCTCAAAACAACTCTCAAATGATCTGAAAACAAAGATTGTTCAACATAGTTGTTCAGGGGAAGGATACAAAAAGTTGTCTCAGAGATTTAACCTGTCAATTTCCACTGTGAGGAAGATAGTAAGGAAATGGAAGACTACAGGGACAGTTCTTGTTAAGCCCAGAAGTGGCAGGCCAAGAAGAATATCAGAAAGGCAGAGAAGAAGAATGGTGAGAACAGTCAAGGACAATCCACAGACCACCTCCAAAGAGCTGCAGCATCATCTTGCTGCAGATGGTGTCACTGTGCATCGGTCAACAATACAGCACACTTTGCACAAGGAGAAGCTGTATAGGAGAGTGATGCGAAAGAAGCCGTTTCTGAAAGCACGCCACAAACAGAGTCGCCTGAGGTATGCAAAAGCACATTTGGACAAGCCAGCTTCATTTTGGAAGAAGGTCCTGTGGACTGATGAAACAAAGATTGAGTTGTTTGGTCATACAAAAAGGCGTTATGCATGGCGTCCCAAAAACACAGCATTCCAAGAAAAACGCTTGCTACCCACTGTAAAATTTGGTTGAGGTTCCATCATGCTTTGGGGCTGTGTGGCCAATGCCGGCACCGGGAATCTTGTTAAAGTTGAGGGTCGCATGGATTCAACTCAGTATCAGCAGATTTCTTCAGAATAATGTACAAGAATCAGTGATGAATTTGAAGTTACGCCGGGGATGGATATTTCAGCAAGACAATGATCCCAAACACAGCTCCAAATCTACTCAGGCATTCATGCAGAGGAACAATTACAATGTTCTGGAATGGCCATCCCAGTCCCCAGACCTGAATATCATTGAACATCTGTGGGATACTTTGAAGCGGGCTGTCCATGCTCGGCGACTATCAAACTTAACCGAACTTGAATTGTTTTGTAAAGAGGAATGGTCAAAAATACCTTCATCCAGGAACTGATTAAAAGCTACAGGAAGCGACTAGAGGCTGTTATTTTTGCAAAAGGAGGATCTACTAAATATTAAAGTCACTTTTCTGTTGAGGTGCACATACTTTTGCACCGGTTAAATTTTGGTTTAATGCATATTGCACATTTTGTGTTAGTACAATAAACCTCATTTCAATCCGGAAATATTACTGTGTCCATCAGTTATTAGATATATCAAATTGAAATGGCTGTTGCAAACACCCAAATATTTAGAACTAAAAATGATTAAGATTAATAGGGGTGCCCAAACTTTTTCATATGACTGTATGGTAGATGCTAGTTATAAACTATTTTGAGTGGAATAACTATCTGTCTTACACGAAGAAATTTATGAACTTTGAAAAATGCCATATTTTTCCAAATGTTCACGATATTTTGATATTTTTCACAAATAAACAAGGATTGTATGGACCAACGTTTCTTACAAACGTAAAACACAATGTGTCACGAGAAAACAGTCTCTGAATCAAATGAGTAGGTAAAAGTGTCAAAAAATGATTCTCACATAAAGTGACACATGTCAGATTTTAAAGACAGGGCTGTGTCAGGAAGGTCAAAACTAGATCTGGCGGTAAGGGGTTAATTAAAGTAAGTACAGTAAAAATTAAATACATGATATAAATAATATAAAAAACAATGAAAGATTTGCTGTCTTTTGTTCATTTTGCTACCCAAAAACTGAATTAAAAAGTGACCAAGTTGCATTATGTATCTCAAATTGGCACCAACTAAAACAACAGCTTGTCACAGCTTGGGCAAAAAAAATAACCAAGTTATAACTCTAATTTTTTTTTTTTTATCAAAAAGTGTTTTTATTTTGAAAATGTATAAAAATATTATATATATCTGTTAAATAATGCAAAACAAAAACCTTTTTCATTTGCAGAAAAAAAACCCTTCCTGTGTCAAGACTGTTACTGTTACTTGTTATGGTTAGAGATGGGCGAATCATTCTAAGATGGGGAAATTTCGTTTAAATTTCAGGAAAATTTGGTTGGGAACGAAGGAAATTTGGGGTACTTCGGGTGAACAAGTGTGTTTTTTGATTGATTTTTCGGGCAAACACATGGCGTTCTGGGCAAAGAACTCGGGGAGGAAGAAGGGCATGCCGCATCTTTGGGCGAGATAAAGCCAATCAAAGCCCGGGGGATTCTTGCTCACCGCACTATTAAGTCCGGCGCGACGTGGAGCTAAACCCTCCACTGTTGATTGGGGAAGGTGCTGCCGGGCTGTTGAATAGCTCTTCTGAAGAACTGATTTTTATACGCGTTTTTGGGGGGTGTCTCAGCTTGTCTCAGAGACTCTTTCTTGTTCTATTTCTGATTTTTTGGGGTAGGGGATCGAAGCCCAGGTGCGCCATGCACTGCTATACTTTTAATGCTATCTGCTCACAGCACATTGAATACCCAAAGGGGGGATCTAACCTGTTCCTGTTTATTCATTAAAGAAAAAAGCGTTTTTACAATACCACTTCATATTTGGGGCTAAATTCTTTTGCGCAATTTACATCCTGGGGTTAATTATTCGTTGTTTTGCTGTTGTGGTGACTCAAAGAAACCTTCTTTTTCCCCGTCAAAAAAATAATTTTTCCTGTAGCAAAATTCACAAGCAAAGGTTAATTCAATTTTTCTCTTTTGTGTAGCGTAAAAAACATGCCTTTGTAGACGCTCAAAGCTAGTAGTTTGGGGGTTGCTCAATTTTTGGCCAATTTCATCCGGGGGGTTTAATTAAGCGTTGTTTTGTGCTGGGTGACTCAAAGAAACCGTCTTTTTCACCGCCAAAAAATACATTTTTCCTTAGCTAATTTCACAAGCAAGGTTAATTACAATTTTTTTTTCTCTTGTTTGTAGTAAAAAACACCCCATTGTAACAGCTCAAAAACTGTTTTTTTTGGTTGCTAAATTTCTTTTGGGGCAATTTACATCCAGGGGTTAATTAAGCGTTTTCTGCGTTGTACTCAGTAAAAGAAATTTGTTTTTCACCGCCAAGAAGAAATTCGTACAAAATTCATATCCGAAGGTTAATTAACCTGTTTGTGTTTTTATTCAGTAAAATAACAGAGTTTTTAAAAGGCACAACAATCAATTTTTTCCTGCCATTTGGAGCGCAATTTATATCCAAGGTTACCCAAGCTTCTTAGTGGTATTTGGAGTCAAATACGGGTGTTTATTTATCATATACAATACTTTATCAAACAGTGTCTGTACATTTTAGAAAAAAAAGTATGTCAGACAGAGAGGTGGCGGCTCTTCACCTGCGGGGGCAGGGACAAATATTCCGGGCGGCCCAGTCGCAGCACAGAAGGGGGGAAACGCAGCAGGGGGCACTCGTGGGCCCCAAAATGCCGCTGTCACTAGGGCCGGTCGACACAACCCAAAAGGGGTTTTTGATTGGGTTTACTAGTTCATCCACTTCCCCCAGATGACATCTGACAACCCCAGCTAAGAATCGGTGGGGCGTCAGACACAAACCCTTTGTTGGCATGGCCCCCGGGAGCCCGGTCAGCGGGCCCCCCCCCTGTCCTCAAAAATGCCTCGTCCCATCCGGTTTCCCTCAGCCAAGATCTACTATGTGGGCTGGGCTAGCGCCCCTATATAGCAGGGGAACAAATTTGAGGACGTCACGCTACTTAGCAGCGAAGAAATGGGGCCCAAAATCCCCTGCTTCTTGCAGTAGGGGCAAAGTTAGATGTTAGAGTGGCATGGGGGGGTCATTTGTGAGGGGTCAGCCCCTGCATACCAAGACCGGTGATAGGACGCAGGAGATGAAACCAAATAGATGATGATGTAGCCAACCGCACTTGGGGGGCCGGGTGAGGGAAGGGCTTCATCATCGCAGGAGAAGAGGGGGGTCATTGGTGTAAGCACGGGAGCCACAAGTGGGTTGTGTGGCCCGGGGTCGCGGATAGCAGCATGGGGTTGGGGGCCAAGCGGCCAGGGTAAAAAACCCCTTGCAGGGCCAAGAAATAGGGACATGGGGTCAGCGAGGAGTGGCGGCATAATCCTCAGTAAGGAGCGTTTGGGGGGTAAAATCAGCTACTCGGGGGTGGCAGTTCTTTTCTAAACACCGGGGGGCCGAATTGGGTATATGTAAAATCGTTGGGGAGAAAATGAAACGTGGCCCGGGGCTAATGTTGGCACCATGGGCCCCGCTCAACACATGCCGCGTCCCATCTGGTTGGCCTGGGAAAACGGGCTTTAGATTGGGGGTCCATCCCGCCGCCGCAGCAGCGGCCCGTGGCAGCATGCCTTTCAGCCGTCAAGGCTCCCCCACCCCCTGCAAAGGGAGCTGTTTCTCTTTTACATCATCTCCCGGTCCAGATCTCCCGCCCCTCGCTATCATGGGCCAGAGTCGTTCCGCGAGGCGATTGCAAAGAGCAACATATGCTCCAAACCCCTCCAAAGGTGCCAGCTGACCGTGTCCTGCCAAGTTGGGGTACTGCGTCCCCCCTTTTCCAAAATGGTGGACTTGCACCATTCAGAGAAAAAAGGTTTGTGCCGACCCGAGTGGAGATTCCCAAACCCGTAATTTTTTTTCCCCAAAAAGGCAATCCCACACTTCATAAATATGTAAACAGAAAGGGGGCCAGCCCTTGACTTATGGTTTGTTAAAAAGGTGCAGGCAGGCGGACGTTGGAGCTTAACTCGGTCGGGGGCAGTCATGTCCTTTACGCCCACTGGGTGAATGTGCTTCTGCCCAGGCACCCAAAAACTTGGACGGGAGACGCGTTTTCCCCCCACCTTGTCAAACGTCTGTTGCCAATGCCCGCCCCCTCCTCCTCCCCCCACCCCCAAACTACCCCTCCCAAGTACTCCCTCCCTTACCACTGTTTTGGCACAGCGGGGTCACCCATTCAAACCCCTGGCTTGCCCGGCGAACAAAGTCACCCCGGGAAAAACGCCCGCGTCATGCGCAAGAAATCAATGTGTGGTTTTTCCCCCGCCCCAAACTGCAAATGGAACCATGGTGAGGGACAATGGGGGGAAACATGGTGTCCCCGCTAAAACCGAGGGGGGGGGTCCTGCGCCCTGCATGGCGCACGTGTTCAATGGGTTGTGAAAAGGTTCAATGAAGTCTTCCACGATTTCAGAAGATTCGAAAAGGCCAGGAAACTGTCATGCACTTTACCTTCCCTGCAAAGCCCTTTGAGTTGCAGGGCCAGAAGGCCCCCACAACACACTCTGATATGCGATGTTTCCACCCGTTGGAATTCCCCTGCACATGGGGGGACCGATGTAAAACAGAAAAAGGGCCATTAACGTTTTTTTGATGATCCAGGCGGAAGGAGTCTCCCCTGTGTAACTTTGAGGGGAGCCTTGGCGCTCATGCGTGAAAACTGTCGTTTGTTGGGGGCCTTCGGGGGAGGCCACTTTTATTGTCAGCCCCGGGATAGGGATATAACGTTTCCACTGTTTCATGTCCCTGGAAAAGTGCTGAAAAATTGTCGGGGCGGGGGACTGGAGCCTGGCGACTACATCTCGGGGCCACTGGCCCGGGTGGGGACTGAAAGGAGGAGGAGGAGGTTTGGAGCAAAAGCATTGTCTGGTAAAATTTTAGTGGATTTTCTACCCAGGTGACAAGGGGGAGGGCGGAGCAGCTGGAGGAGGGTAGAGGGGGGGGGAGATGAGGAAACGAGGCAGTGACCCACAACCCCTTGGCAGTATACAGTGGAGATGGAGGGCAGGGAGCCCTGGGAGTCACTTGTGCAGATGGCCCGCCACGGATTCCCTGGTAGTGACAGCCAAAATAGTTCCATCCGGCAGGGGATGATTTCTGGCTCTCCACCCTTTTGGGACCCTCGCTACCGGTCCAAAAAGGGGAGCCTTTTTCCCAGCTGCTGGGGGAGGAAAAACTAAAATTTATATAGGGAAACCCTCCGTAGTCATTGGCGGCCTATGGCGGCATCTCCCTCCTCTGAAGGCTGACCGGGGGGTTCTTCAGCGCTCAGTACTACTGCCGCGGCTGCTGGGGGGGAAGGTGGGGGGGTGGAGCATACCAGCTCCAAAAGGCACCTTAAAAGTCTGGAGTCACTGATGAGCAGCTCTTCCCCCGCCTAGTGAGGAGGGGGTCGCCACCCAGCAGCAGGACCGGAGCACCCCCGAACCAACAGGTGGGGCCACTTGGACAGCATCTGCCCCCCAGTTGAAGACCCGCGGGATAGGGGGCAGCCAACTGGATGTGGGGCCGCAACTTGCCGATTTTGCAGTGGGGGAAGCTGTAGTGTGGCATCAGAGCGGGGTGTTCGTGCGGCGGGGCCCCTCGTTTCCCCCCAAGGGGAACCCGCTTGTGCAGGGAAATGTGGGAAAACTGACCTTTGTCAAGTGAATCAGGGGGATGGCCAGGATTTCCACCCCAATGCCCTTTGGCGTCAGTTGGGTTCAAACTACCTGCCTCAGCCCCCTATTCTGATGCCCCACCCGCCCTGATGCCACACATCTGCTGAAGTTTCCATCTGCCCACCACCATCTTTACCCGGGGTGGTATTGCCACCCACCCAAAAAAATCTGTCACTGGACCTCTATGACCTCATCGCTGCTGCTGTTGCTGGTGCCCGTGAATCCACAGTGTCATTTTGCCCTCTCTGACTCATGCTTTGCGCTGTTGTTGCGCGCGGGCACCTACACACTGTGCATTGTGCCCTGCCTGACCCATGCGCTGCTGTGTGACCCCCCACGTTCATTGTGCCACTTGTGGGCCCCTTTCTGTTTTGCCCCTCCGAATGTAATTGTGCCACGCCTGACCTCATGCTGCTGTGGGTGCTGTTGTGACCTCCACCTCTGTCATTGTCCACCTGTGGCCATCCCGTATTAGCCACCTCCGAATGTCATTGTCCCCGCCTGACCCCATGCTGCGCTGTCGGCCCTCCAACTGTGTCATTGTGCAACTCTGTGGCCCACTACTGTTTTTCCACCCCCAAATGTGATTGTGCCCCTCCCGACCTATTGTGCTGCTGTTGTGACTCCCACCCTTTTATTGTTTCAATCTGTGCCTATCTTTTTTTGCCCCCTCCAGAATGTCATTTGCCCCTGCCTGACTCACTGCTGCTTGGACCCCCACACTGTGTTTTTGTGCCACTCTGTGGCCTACTCCATTTTTTACCTCCAAATGTCATTGTGCACGCCCGACTAAAGCTGCTGTCTTCCCCCCACACTGTGTCTTTGGGGCCCTCTGTGGCCCACTTGTTTTGCCACCCAGAAAAGTATTGTGCCACTCCTGACTCTCTTCTGGTTTTCTGCTGCGTGCCTCCCCTTGTCATTGTGCCACTCTGTGGCCACTCCCGTTTTCCACCTCCAGAATTTTTTGTGCCACTGTGACCTCATGCTCGCTGTGGCTGCTGTCTGACCTCCACTCTCTGCATTGTGCCCACTCTGTGGCCCACTTTTTTTAGCCCCCTCCAAAAGTTATGGCCACTGTTGACCTCATGCTGTGCTGTGGTGCGCCGTAACCTCCTACTGTGTCATTGTGCCACTCTGGGTTTTCTTTTTTTTGCCACCTCCAGAAGTCATTGTTTCCATTGACCTCTTTCTGCTTTGGTCCCCGCACCCCACACTCTGTCACTAATGTTGCCCCTGAGCCTCAGCTTGTTTTTTTCCAGGTTCGTACATGCTTTTTCAGGGAACATTTTCCCCTTTGGTTTTTTTTGGTCAGTTTTGCCCTCTTTAAATGCCCCCGGGAATTTTTTTAGTGAAGCGATTTAAGAGCGGCGGGAGTCATGTGGTTCAACTAAATACAACATTGTAGAAGACCCAAAACCAAACCCCCTGATATTTTAAACATGGCAAACGTTCTACAAAACCCCCAGGCTTGGCAGCCTGGAAATTGCCGTTTTTTAACGCATTCTGCGAAGTAATTCGGGGACGAAGTATTTTTTTCGAAAAATTCGGGGAAGGACGAAACCCAATTTTTGAGAAATTTGCCCATCTCTAGTTATGGTGTGGCTTGCTGTTCTTTAGATTATTATAACAATTCTTAAATTCTGCAGACCAATAAATAAGAATTTGCACTTTCTCACCCACTTCCACTTTAGGTAACTTTTTAGAGGGAATGAAAAGAACAGCAATATCTAGACTGCAAGGTATTTCTTTTAAATTATTTCAAAATATGTTATTTTTACATGATCTAACAGAAATTTAATATATTGTTGTGGAACAACCCGTTCATAGGTAAGGGTTTTTTCTTTATGTGACTTCAGTGTCTATTACCCATCTACTGTGTCATCACTGTGGTTATTTCTGTGTTGTGACATCAAAATCACAGTATACTGTGCTTGTATGGTGTTATACTGTAACTACAATCATACAGTCATAGTTCTGCCTTATGATTTTGCTGTTACTTCACTTTGGCCATTACCCAAAGTGATGCTGAGACATCACTAGTTATTATTATTGTTCTGATGTATCTCTGCTAACACTGTACATTTTAGTTTAAAGTGAACCTGCTAATTACAGCTGAAACCTGCCAGTAATGGCAGGGAACAGAGCCGGCTCCGTTTCCTGCTGTTTAACCCTTTAGAAGATGTGGCTGCGGCATCTAAATGAATGAGAAACTGTGCCGCAAACCGTTTTTCACTCCGATTGGTGCCCTGCCATGAGATCGCAGGTTGCAAGATCGGTTAACATGGTGGCTGGTAGGCTTATGAAGCTTCCATCGCTGCAATAACTGTTGTTTTACCACTTCCTGCACCAGACAGGAAGTAATAGAACCGCCATCTCTGAACATCCTTCTGCACTGTTTATACCATGCATAATGCTGTACTAACGATCTCTCCCACTAGTAGTAAAGTACCCTGGAGGGACTCAAAGTTAAAGTGAAAAAAATAATGTTTAAAAGCATAAAAAAAATCATGTGCTATATGTTCTTCATTTCTGTTACACTACCCTCTAAAACAATTTATAAGTCAGGCTGTTCTGTACTTCTCATTGCTATTACCTTTTAAGAATAAATTTCATATTTAGCAGGAAATTTAAATTAAATATTATAGTCAAGTATTGAAATCCCCATAGAAAATGAACAATAAAAAAGCCTCAGAATGAGTAATAAGTTCTGCATGCTGCAGACCCTTTTAATTAATCATTAGCTTTCAGAGATGCCAAATTAGTCTATAGTTAACACGCTCAGATAATATATCCAGTTTACCTTCAAATATTAGCAAGCATTTTATGGCTCATTAGCAGCTCATGTTACAGTATAACCATGGGAATAAAAGCAGAGCCATAAAATAGATACAGATACTTTCATTAAAAGGTAATTACACTGTGTTCATAAACCATATCCAGACTACATAGGCCTCTCCCAATACTTAGAACCATGATAAACCTGATCAATTCATGAAACAATTTAAATGCTGTGAGCTCTCAACTAATACAATATACAGTGCGGAAAATAAGTATTTGATACACTGGTGATTTTGCAAGTTTTTCCACCTACAAAGAATGGAGAGGTCTGTAGTTTTTATCATAAGTACACTTCAACTGTGAGAAACAAAATCCCCAAAAATCCAGAAAATCACATTGTATGATTTTAAATAATTAATTTGCATTTTATTGCATGTGATATGTATTTGATCACCTGCCAACCAGCAATAATTCTGGCTCTCACAGACCTGTTAGTTTTTCTTTAATAAACCCTCCTTCCCTCTACTCATTACCTGTATTAATTGCACCTTTTTGAACTCATTACTTGTATAAAGCACACCTGTCCAAATAATCAATCACACTCCAACCTCTCCACCATGGCCAAGACCAAAGAGCTATCTAAGGACACCCGGGACAAAATTGTATACCTGCACAAGGCTGGAATGAGCTACAGGACAATAGGCATGCAGGTTGGTGAGAGGGCAACAACTGTTGGTGCAATTATTAGAAAATGGAAGAAACACAAGATGCCTGTTGATCTTCCTCAGTCTGGGGCTTCATGAAAGATCTTGCCTCGTGGAGTAAGGATGATTCTGAGAAAGTTCAGGAATCAGCCCTGAACTACATTGGAGAACCTGGTTAATGACCTGAATAGAGCTGGGACCACAGTCTTAAAGATTACCATTAGTAACACACTACACCATAATGGATTAAAATCCTGAAGAGCACACAAGGTCCCCCTGCTCACTCCAACACATGTCCAGGTCCGTTTGAAGCTCGCAAATGGCCATGGGGGTGGAAACATCATACTCTGGGTGTGATTTTCTGAAAAGGGGACAGGACGACTGCACAGTATTGAAGGAAGGATAGATGGGGCCATGTATCTCGATATTTTGGCCAACAACCTCTTTCCCTCAGTAACAGCATTGAAGACACACAGCCAGGGCAACTAAGAAGCGGCTCCATAAAATGCATTTCAAGGTCCTGGAGTGGCTTACACAGTCTTCAGACCTGAAACCAATTGAAAATCTTTGGAGGGAGCTGAAACTCAATGTAGCCCAGCAACAGACCTGAAACCTGAAAGATCTGGAGGAGTTTGCCAAAATGCCTGCTGCAGTATGTGCAAACTTGGTCAAGAACTGAGCCATGTTTATAGGTCGCCTTGCTCACACCTGCTTTTTCAGCTTTGCCCATAAATTCGCAATAGGATTGAGATCAGGGCTTTGTGATGGCCACTCCAAAACCTTGACTTGGTTCCTTAAGCCACTTTGTAACCAGTTTAGAAGTATGCTTTGGGTCATTGTCCATTTGGAAGAACCATTTCATCCAAGCTTTAACTTCCTGGCTGATGTCTTGAGATGTTACTTCAGTATTGCCATATAATCTTCTTTCCTCATGATGCCATCTATTTTGTGAAGTGCACCAGTCCCTCCTGCAGCAAAACAACCCCACAACATGATGCTGTCACTCACGTGTTTCACAGTTGGGAAGGTGTTCTTAGGCTTCCAAGCTTTTTCCTCCAAACATAACAATAGTCATTATGGCCAAACAGTTCAATTTTAGTTTCATCAGACCACTGAACATACCTTCAAAAATGTAGGTCTTTGTTCCTGTGTGCATCTGCAAACATGTGCTTTTTATATGTTTCTTTTGGCAGATTGGCCTTTCAGCCCATGTTGATATGGTGGATAATGACACAATCTTACCAGCTTCCACCAACATCTTCACAAGATCTTTTGCTTTTTTTCTTGGGTTGATATGCACATGTTGTACCAAAACACATTCATCTCTGAGACACAGAACCTGTCTACTTCCTGAGCGGTATGATGGTTGGACATTCCCATCTTGTTTGTACTTCCATATAATTGTTTGTACAGATGAACAAGGCACCTTAAGGTATCTGGAAATTGCCCCCAAGGATGAACCAGACTTGTGAAAATCCACAATTCTCTGATATCTTGACTGATTTCAAGATCTATCTACTGCATATTAATTCACTTTAACAGAAGGAGCACATACAAGGTATGAGTTAAAAGGGTTGTCCGATTCCTAAAAAAAAAAAAAATAATAGCTCCTGGTGATCCATTAAAAAAATGTTTACCTTGTTCTTCCTCCAAACAAAATGTCACCAATGCAGCCGTTGATTGGCTCAGCTATCACGTGCCACTCATTTTCATCACCATTGGAAGTGAACAACTCTGAACGGTGATGTAAGCAGGGGCACATGACTACTGAGCCGGCTGCAGTGTTGACATTCTGTTCAGAAGAAGAGGAACAGAAATAGGAGACTGGAGAGACCCGGTGCTGGAACAGAGGAAGATGAGCGTTGCTTTTCTTTTCTTTTTTTAAATGGGGCAACAGGAACTTAATATTTTTTTAGGAACTGGATAACCCCTTTAGGAGGCTAAACCTCCTCTGTCCTAGATTCTTCTACACAGCACCACTAGGAGGCAGTGACTGCATATGTATTTATATCACTACCTTAGACTTCAGTTAGATCCAAATGCACTGAGCTCACACTGTAGAGCCAAAAGGATTTGCAGCTGCAGGCCAAGACAGGTTTGTTAAAGGTTGGAACAGTTCTTAGAGCTCAGAAAGACAACTTCAAGCCATTCAGAAGAAACATTGTGAGGGAGCTGACTGCAAAGTAATTTATTACTGAGTTCAATAGGAACTGTATAAATCCCTGCATATTGAATGGGCTCTTTCTAGTGATGACTGCTGGCAGCCAGAATATTATTTATCTGAATGTGTGAAGGAAAGAAGGGGTTTGTAGCTCTATATCAGAAAATACAAAGCTTTTATTTCTATATAAAAAAAATAATATTCCGGAGCTATTTAGATAAATTACGGCCATACGTTCTTGCACTAAATCATCACCATTACTCCCTTCAACATTTTAACCATATAACTGTATTCTTATTTAATACTAAATTGTGAACACTACTACCCTAACCTTCTAGGTGTAATTACCTCTAGCTGTCTCCAATACGCTTGGGAACCCTCTTAAAAATCTGCATTTACTAAAAAGACAGCTCACAGAATAAATTCCCTAAATCCTAGAATAAAGATAAAACTATTCTTTCATTGATATGCATTAAAATATGAAAAAACACATATCGAATTTTTAATATATTTGCTAAAAAGTGTCAAATATATGCTCTTTCTTAGGGCTTGTTCACACTTCGTTTTAACTCCGTGTTACATCCGCTTTTTAGATCCGTCTCTTGGATCGACAGGATGGACCCAGAGACGGATCTAAACAATTAGCAGTGAGACTAACTGCGGGCTATGAGGAACAAGCAGCGGCGTTCACATGAGAGACGCCGCTGCGCGTTTTCCTCCTGCCTTTCGGCTCCGCCTTTGAAAGAATTGACATGCAATTCTTCAAAGGCGGAGCGACAGGCGGGAAAGGAAACACGCAGCGGCAATCTCTCATGTGAACGCTGCTGCGTGTTCCTCATAGCCCGCAGTGATAAGTCACTGCTAATTGTTAGATCCGTCTCTGGGTCCGTTCTGTCGGTTCCAGAGACGGAACTAAAAAGCAGATGTAACACGGAGTTAAAACGCTGTGTTAACAAGCCCTTAAAGGATTCCCTCCAGGATCAGGCTAGCTTTCATTCTATGGCTGTGTGAAATTAAAGCAGAGGATTTGGATCAAGCTCACACCCCCTAAAAATATAGTATAATAAAAATGGCAAATAATTTTTGACCAAAATGAAGTAATATGACAGTGACTAGCCACTTTACTATTCTGGACCACCAGGAGATATATTCTTTCACTCCTTCAGGACCATAAACATTGTACATGGGTAATTACAGTTTTTATGGCACATTTAGGGTAGGTTCACACGGCATGTCTGATACGTAAATTAAAGTATTAAAATCTGTCCGAAATCTGCATCCAAAAACTCATCTGTAATACCTATTTACATTTTAGATGTAGATTTGGATACGGTTTTCGGATGCGTATTTCACTATGTTTTCTTTTTAATTTGGAACCAATGCGTATTTTAGGTGCGTAAACGCAACTAAATACATACCAGAAAGTGTGGTACATATTTAGATACATTTTTTTGCCTCCAAAGACGCACCCCATTGTTTCCTGTGGGGATTTTGCATGCATAAAACGGATCAAGAATTGCATGCCACTTCTTTGTACAGGTCGAAAAACGCAATACAATTATGTATGTTAAATACGTATCGTGTGAATGACGGTACGTATGTTACATTGAAAGCAATAAGAAATGGCTGTAACATTGTTAAATACGTATTTTGGTACATATTTCGGTACATAATACGTACCAAAATACATATTTCAAAAATGGCATGTGAACATACCCTTAGCCTAAAAATGACAACTGGATCTGATAGCAAAGCTAAAACATACATATCAAAATAAGCCTGAGTTTTATAAAGTCAGTGATATAATGATTCATTACATACAAATTTCACTTGGTTGATTTGATCGAATTTGGGGTAGTTTAAAACTGTCTACAGCCTTAAAGGGAACCTGTCACATAGTTTATGCCCCCCTTGCTGAGGGCAGCACAAGCTAGTGCTAAACATGCTGTTTCCAGCACTGTGTCCCTTATTCTGTAAGATGCAGCAGTTTTAGAGCATTTAATGCTCAAATCTTATTTATGAGATGGTGTTAGCCCCGCCCACCAGAGGCTAGCAACACCCACCCGGCACTTATTCTCATGGTTCTACCTAATCAAAGTAATAGGTTAATCAGAGGTGGGCGGGGCTAGCCTCTGGTGGGTGGGGCATGAAAACCGGACTCTTTTCATGACTCTTTTCTGGCTGAAAACTGCAGATTTGAGCACTAAATAATTGAATACTACAGCATTTTACAGAATAAAGTACACAGTGCTGGAAACAACATGTCTGACACTAGCTTGTGCTGTCCTCAGCAAGGAGGGGCATAATCTATGTGACAGGTTCCCTTTAAGTGCCCTGGACCACTGTAGATAATGCCATTACCCCCTGCTGTCCCTGCTGTTTATGGGTTGTACTGGGTTGCTAACAATATTATCTATAGAGAGTATTCAGCTGCCACTGTTTCAGGTGCACACCACAAGTAGTAAAGTTTGTAGAGAAGATACTGCTGGTTATGATATGTTATAAATGTGTGCTCTGATGGCACTAATATACAAATACTAGATAGATAGATTCTAATAATGTAGGCATATTTTTATTGCAAGTTTTAGTTTTTTTCATTGTCAAAACATGATAAATGTTTCAAGCTGGTGTTTGGCTCTGTGTCTTAACACAAACTATGTTCTCTGCACAGTATCCTTCGGTGCCTGGACATGTCTTTTGCTCCCAGCATCAAGATGACACCCTCCCAGAGCAAGTCTCAATCTGCTAGCCTGTTTCCTTTCCTGTTAATGGGAATAACGTCTTTTGTACTCTTGTGAAACTCTGTTTAGATTAAGGCCCACTAAACCAGCAATACAAACTGGTCCCAATTAAACACAAAGACCAACATGTATTTTTTTGCCCCTTTTTTGTGACTTTCAAAGAAGTGGCTTTCGAAAAATGTTTCTTTGGCTACATTCACATCTATGTTGGTGGTTCCATAAAAAAGACAGAAAAATAGTATTTTGATAAATACACATCAGAGACCTAGTGATATAAATTACCTGAAGGAAAAACAGATGCTGAGTGATGTCCTGAAACAGTTCTTCAGATACATTTTCTGGGTAAAATTTCGCCAAAAAGCGAAACTTCAAGGGGTCTTCCTTAGGAACATCCTGTTGTAAAATCTAGTAGTATAAAGCATAAAATTATTCTTCTTTGCCAAATTAATGTATTTTCTATGAAAAATTTTATTAGCTTTGCGTCAAAATTACCCCATAGTTGATGTATCCTTTGCATATACTATGTAATACATAGACAACAATCAGTTCCTATCTAGAAACCATCACAAAGTAGGTTTATCACTGTTGATATCTTTTTAGCTTTATAATGTTACTAAGAGATATTCCCTTTTCTGAGCCACTCATTGCCTCCCACCCAGCCAGCCAGTATCGCTTTGCTCTGCACTGATGAGGGGCAAAACCCCGAAACAGCTGCTGTATACAGATGAGTGATGCTGGCTTGGCTAATATCCCTTTTGCTTTTGGGTCAAAAGCAAATTGAGGATTTGTTACATCCAATAGAGGGCGCTTGAGTTTCTCAGCTCCTTTCCCATAATGCCTTGTGATATGCAGTTGCTTATTAGAGGGCAAAAAGGCAATTCAAAACTCTACACACCTATATGGTGCTCTCCTCAAGGAGAGATATTCCCTTTTCTAAGAAATACAGGGGTGTTATCGTTTGAGCTGCTCGTGCTGTTCAGTTAATTTTTTCAGATTGAGTTTGAAATCCAGGGGCGTGTCTCTCCTGTCAGCAGGCGTGTCTCTCCTCCCAGGAGGCGTGTCTCCCCTCACTGAAGAACTGTGGAATCTCATTTTGTTTAAAGGGAGGGGATGCAGAAGGTTGTCTGAATATAAAAAGCTCTTGTAGCCTCCTGCCTGTTATGTCTGCAGCCTTGAGGCTCCAAACTCCAACAAGCACCTGTCATATGTCTTAGGTTTACACACAACTGAAAGCCAGCAGCTGTTATTTCTAGTGGTGTTCATCCAAATTGTACTGACAACAGGCAGAGATCTTTACTCAACTACAAATGTCAGCTTCAAGTAAAGATCTCTGCTTGCTGTCAATGACATGTGAGTGAAAACGATGGGGGAGAAGCACATCAGCTTTGCAGAAGGTCCTGCTCAGCTTGTAAGTAACTTGGGCCGGTGGTGCAGAGGTAGAGCAGTGGTAGACTATTGCTTTTACACTGAAGGGGTTTGGAGTTCTAGTCCCTCACAGGGTATTTTTTTTCCCCTAAATTCTACACATATGTAGAGAGACCTAAAATATATTGTTAATCTCTATAATATATATATACACATACAGGGCTCCCCTAATATTTATGTCTCATCCCCCAGAGTATATGCATTTATCACGTATGTTGGAAAGTGCTTTGGGGGTGACTGAAGGATAGGACACTATATAAGGGAGCTTTGTGGGGTGTTATGAATAAAATTATAGATGTCTACACATATATTTTCATATCTTTACATATGTGTACAAATTTTAAAGAAAAAAAAAAAAATACTGATGGGGCTTGAACTCCCAAACCTCTGTCTTGCAGGGCTGATCACCTAAGCTCTGCACCACACAAGCATCTTATGTTATACACTACAGGTGATGACAGCATAAGGAGGCGGGGCTTGCATTCGTCTGGGGAAAACAAACGCCTTCTTTTCCAGTAGGTTTAAAGGACGGGGATCGTGAGGAGGTTAAATCAACCTTTTGGGGCAAAACCCCCTTAAAATAGGAGTAATTTCCCCAGATCCTTTACCATAGGGGGGAGATTACATAGAGCCAGCAGACCTTGGTTTAAAAAAGATTTTAAAACACTCAGAGGGGATAAACACAGATGTGCAGGCAGCCATTCACGCGCGGGGGGCGTCCCGGGGGCTTTCCTTCTAGGGGCGTATCCAAAGGCTGAATGAAATGTCAGCCCCCAATCACAGTGCAGGGGACGTGTTAGGGTGAAAAGAATCGACCGGGGGGCGTTCTGCCAGCAACAGCAGAAATAGAAACAGATTTACAGAGTGTCATATCTGCAAACCAAGTGACAGAGGAATGAACCCCAATTTAAAAAGTGTTTATTTTTACTGTCCCCATAATCTGAGACATGATCTTTGTAACGATAAAACCCTTTTAAGTTTGATGAACATCCAAATATACTGATAAGTATATAAAAGCCTAATGCTTCCATTGAGGAGTCCTAGTTAACCAGCCTTTTAAAATGTTAATAAGGAAAAAACATACACTACAAATATGATAGGACTTATACTTGTACATACATATATCTGTCAGGCTGTGGTGAAACGTGTTGGGTGAGGTTGGTGTGGCAGGTTTCCCGGTCTGTATACTTAACGTTCTCAGCAGTTTGATTCTTGTCTTATGTTTCAGCATGTTTATTTGTATTCAATTAAACTATTCTATCCATTTTCTAGAATCACATTTGGGTAAGTGTGCACATACTCATGAAGGGTTTGTATTAATAATGTTTTGTATGCTGTACATTCCAGGACTCTATTTATAAACTGGCTCACTGATTTTTCTTATTGTCTGACTCCCATCTTTTTTGCTATCTTTTTAGGCCATGTCCCCACGGCACGGTTTTTCAGCCGGTTCTCGGTTTTGAAAACCGGCTGCAAACCGGCTGAAAAACTTTTATACACGGACCTTAATGGAAAATCCATGCAGCGGTCCCCACAGCACAGATTTTCCGCCCACATACCATAGAACATGTTCATTCTTCCGTCCGGTTTTCGGACGGAATATGAGCTTGCCTATGTGAAGGGGGAGGGCTTTGCTCCGCAAACCGCGGGGAAAAGCCGCCCCCTGGCGGCTATGTGCACGGCACAAAAACAGGACAAATACCGGTCGGATAAACCAACCGGTATTTGTCCTGTGCTGTGTGAATGGCCCCTTAGACTATGTTCACATGGCGTAATTGCGGCGCGTACAGTACGGCCGCAATTTACGCCGAGTGATTTGGGAGACGTGGGAGGGCCGGCAGCCCACTGGCCCCATAGACATTCATTACTCGCGGTGCGTATTCGCAGCAAGTAATTGACATGTCACTTATATCCCCGCCCATACAATACGATCGTATTGTACGTGCAGGGAGAGGACGCGTAATCCATAGTTCTCTATGAGAACTATGGATTACTGTAATTTCGGGCATGTCCCCACTGCACGGGTTTTTTGGCCGGTTTGCGGTTTTGCAGACCGCCTGAAAAACCGGCCGAAAATTAGCAGAACGGGGCTCTATGGAGAACCCGTACAGCAGTCCCCACTGCACGGGTTTTTTCCCCCCGGCGGTCTTGCCGCCCGCGGTCCGCCCGCAAAACATTGTGTATGCACATTCTTCCGTCTGATTTCCGGACGGAATATGTGCATCTCAATGTGAAGGGGCTCATTTTTAGGCTCATCGCGGAGAAAAGTCATCCCCCCCGCGGCCGTGGGGAAGGCCACAAAACAGTGCAAATACCGGTTGACTAACCAACCGGTATTTGTCACTTGCCGTGTAAACGGCCCCTTAGTGTTTTTGTCAGTTGTTGAACAAGCAGCCTGAACTACCAGCAGCAGGTTATAAAACAGAAAGAGCTGAGCTTATTAACAGGCATGTTTTTGAGAAGTGGTGGTGGGCAGCCCACTGGGTTGCTGGCGGTCGGCATCTAACGCCACACGTCTGCTTCAAAACAGATGTGCAGAGTTTGCAGCTGCACACCAACTGTGCAGCTTCGGGAGAGTAGAGTCAGCTGTCAGCCATAGCCGTCTCTCCTGGGAGAAGGCTTCTCAATTATTGTACATACAGCAGTCAATAACTGCAGCCTTTTTGGCCCCTGCAGTCATATGACTGCTGGAGCTCAGTGACTGCAGAAGCTGCTGGACCTTATCAGACCCAGGCCAGCTCTACAGTGATTTCAGGTGGTTGTATTTCCACTGTGAAAAAAGCTAATATATTTTTTTCTAACCCCATAAAGAGCACAATATGTAAAACAACTAAAATAAAAAAACACAAAAAAAAACCTAAAATTCGAAAATGACAGCTCAAACTTTTATCCCCACCCTGACAGCCTTAAAATTTTATATCACCTTTATATAAATGTCTGTGACGGAAAAGTGACACAATTATAAAACATATAAAAATTACATAAAATAAATATCATGAAAAAGGTGAAATAATCAATAGAATTAATGTTAATGTGGGAGGACGAGACATTTTTCTAATGTGTGATTTAGCCAAGAAACGGCTCTGCATATTAATATATAGTTTTGTGGAAAAACTTCACTAAAATTTGTAATCTATTCATTTGCATTTCTGCTTATTCTGAGCTTAGGGGTTATATAGGCGGTAACATGCCTACTAACTGACGACTATTTTTGTATGCCTTTGTATAGCTTTTTTTTGGTTTGTTTGTTTTACAAAATGTGCTAATGTAGTAAAAGCATTCAAAAGTACAGGGCAATCACAAGAAGTAAAATTCATGATATTTGCCTAAATTATAACGTATGGTCTGCTTACAGCAGCTTTTTACAACTGGGCTTCAGGGAATATCAAAATTTTCGGTGGCTGCCATGCTATTGTATTAGGCTACGTCCACACGACAGATGACAAAATACTCATCGGATTCTAATCAGACTCCGACCAGTGTCTGACACTCGATGTTAGTTTTTGTCCTTTTTTTGTTTTTGCTGCGGTTTTCGGATCTCGGCTGTCCCATTCAATTGAAGAGTACTATAATCCACCGGTTCCAAGTGAAATACAGCTGATTATAGAACATGTTCTTAGTTTTTTGACCCGGTGTTTGGATTTGAAATTCGACATTAGAAAATCTGAGCTGTGTAGACTACAGCTCGGATTATCTTTTGAGGTGTATGTCGATGATTTACAGTCTGATTTTTGTGGATTCTAAATATCGAATTTGCTTAAAAATCCAATAGTAAATGATTGCTGTGTAGATATAGCCTTACTCCTACTTTTAGATTATATAGTACACAGCCATGTTCTGTTGTTAGGCACATTTTTTTAGGGACAGTTCACTGTCCCTATGCTTAGCCTTGCCGTATCAGTCAGTACACCACCTCGTCTATATCATTCATAGTGTTAAAAATAAGTTACGGTACTTTATTTTGTCAGGCACTCAGCTGACAGAGTTCAGAATAGATGATCTTGATCATGTTTGCACAACTCTTCTCGGAAATGTTTTATTTTTTCATCCTTTTCATGTAAACATAATTCTCTCATCAGGGCACCTTCCTCTTATTCCTACCCAAGTAACCAAAGAATTGTTATAATTGTTAAATGTCCACAATATAATATTACACAGTGAAGGGAATTTACTAAGCACAATACACCAAAAAATAGAGACATTTATGGCATGCACTATTAAAGGTGTTGTCCAGAAAAGCAGAACAAAAAGATATTAAATATCTATATTAAATTCTTTGAGATGTTTTCTGTGCTATTTTTTTACATTCTTTGTGTTGGATGTAGCCTCCCTTCTTTGAGAAGAAGCATTTCCCATTTCCCTTTGCCCTGTTAAATTACAAGCCCCATGATCCTCTGCTTTGTCACTTTCCTCCCTCCCATCCTTAGTCTCAGTTCACACCTCCCATTTTCTCCCTCAAGTGAAAGAATCAAAGGAGTGTCGCTTGAAAGGCTGCTCTGAAAGAACTCAAACCCCTTTGGTCACCTGATCTCTTGGGCTGGCCACAGACTGTTTCTGACTACTCAGCTTCCTGTGATTAAACAGCTAATGTAAAACTGCAGGAAGGCCACATAAAAAGTACATTTCAAAAGGTGCTTAATTTTTTGGAGAGGTATTATTTATAAAGTAATTTCTTTCTATTGGATGCCTATAATATGCTGTCTCAAATTGGCGTACAATGGGAATGTGGCCCTCTGACCTTGAAAGGTTGTGCAGCTCTAATTTATGCTCATTTTCTGCATTTGGTGCAGCCTAAAAAATATGTCATTACATAAATTAATACACCCTACAGCAGTAACGATAATTCTCCTCCAGTGTTCTGAGGAAATTCAAGTCCTTGCTAAATGTTTCTTTCCCCAAAACTATTGCTGTAAAGAAGTATCATGCAAACTGGATTTCAATATACCCAATCAATTGTGGCCACAAGAGGTAAGCTTAGCTTAACTTTGTCACTCAAACACTGTACAGTATGAAGTATGTATCAAATGCAGTTACCTTTTTATCCAGCTTTAGACAAGTGTCCAACACACTTGCCATGTATTGAAGCCCAAAAAACCAAGTCTCTTTTAATACCAGATGTTTACACACCAAATCAAATAGGTCTTTTCCCTTCCAGTACATCTAAAGGCAAAAAATATAATTTAGTGTCACAGTTTCAAGGAAACAAATATCATTGTCTACCACAAAGCTACTGAACAAAGCACAAAACATCTACAATGTTCCTCTCCATCGCTCTCGATCTATGGACCTTAATATACTATTTATAAGATACACTTACAAGATAAGATATTGAGGATTTAAGTAAATGATGCAGTATTTTAAGCTTTTATTATTCAGTTTACTTTGACCTCTTTCCACATATCAGTGTTGTCTAGTGATACAGGACCACTAATAGTTCTACTAGCATCTCAAAGTTTTGTTTAAAATTGATTCAACATAGTCCTTTATTTTCTTAACCTACTTTGAGGTTTAATTTTCCTAATAGTAGGATTGGGGTTAGATGGGAGAAGTCACCGATAAGGGGGCATAAAAAGTTGAGCATAGACTGTGGTTGTCCAGGTAAAGAAGTTCTACTCAGAGTCACAGAAACAGAGGGCAGATACCTTCTGGTGCAAGGCCTGGGTAAGTACAGCATGTCTGCCCAAGTAGGCTGGCACATAAGATAAAGTAATGAACTAGAACCCATGACTTAAAAGGATTTTTTTCCATTACTACATCAGAATCTTTATTATTTGGTTTATTTTGACATCCTTTCATACATCAGTATTGTCTTAAACTACAGGACCAGGAACAGTTCTACTAGCATCTCAAAGCTTTGTATAGTTCCTTATTTCCTTAACTTACATTTATTGAGGTTTTAACAATTTTCCCAATAGCTATGCCTATAGCAGGGTTAGGGGTAGATGGGAGAAGCCAGATTATGAAAGATTGAGGAGCATAAAAAGTTGGAGTCCCATTGAGTGTGGACTGTGGTGTCCATTTAAAGATGATTTACGCAGTCACAGAAACAGAAGCCAGATGCCTACTGGAGCAAAGCTTGAGGAGGCTCATGTTTATATAGGTAATGAACATGAGCCCATGACAGGCTGAATTGTAACCAATAAAATTTCTCCAATTCAATTTCCATTTGTAAGGACAATGATGTCTATTCCAGACACAGATGTAAAAAATAGTTTTAATAAGGCACTTTTAGTTCATCCATATTAATAATCTGTGAACCATAGTAACAAGGCTGGCAAATTTAACAGATTTAAATACGATAAATTAGTTAAAAAAATTATTTTGTAACACATGGCAGAACTGTTACATAAAAATGCGGAAAAAAAATCTGTGGCAACCTTTATTTTGTACTATCTCAGTTTTTCCTCTGCACGTTCTTATGCACTGTCCTACAGTACATATTTTTCATGTCTGGTCATGCTTCCTCTCAGTACAATAAGTAGATCTTTAGATTTTGGTCTATTAACTCATTAGTCTTTTTTTGTGGCATAACAATTCTGTCACTGAGTTACTAATCTAAAGCCATGGATCAGAGTATACCATAGCACGATTATTTCATTAGAACTATGATCTTTTATGAAGCACCTTCAGGGCCTGTCAATTGTTCTAACATGCAACTTTGTACAAGTCAACAAGTATACATGTTTTTACAGGTTGTAATGTATTCCAGAAAGCGAATAGAAAAACACATGTATTAGTCATGGAGAGAAAGTTTGGGATGTAACATTTCCTATGTCAGTGGCAGTGCTCTGTGAATCTTACAAAACTGATGACATTCTCTAGTATGATAAGAACAATGAAATCATTCTGCTTTGCCCCTAAGACAGGCTGACCTTAAACACTTCATTAACAGTCTTCCTAGTACTGCTCAGTAAATCAATCATTTTTATTTTGTTAAGTTTTTAATAAAAAAGAAAATGGGGGGAAAAAAGGAAGAATCACACATTTCACATTGGATTTTTAGTCACTTAGGCTGGGTTCACACGTTGCATTACTGCATGCATTTTTTTATTGCTGGTGGTTTTGTAATTTACTCTAATTTGAAACAAAGGTTAAATCTGGATTTGTTTAAAACAATGCATGTTATGTGAAAAATGCATGCATTTTTAATTGCTTTAATTGTAGTTAAAAAAAAACACAACAAAAATGCAACATTTAAATGCAGCCTTACAGCTCAGTGTGGCCAAGTGATGCCATATAATGTAACAATTGTGCTAGTAGCATGTGCTGTAGGAAGCAGTTTAATATATCACAGCTTTATGATTGTCTTGTCAAAAGTTACACATACACTCTAAATATACACTTAAAGGGGTTTTGCCACGATGTAATGTTGACGTGGGATCCTCCAAAATGGGTTATTAATCACTTTTCTAAATATATGTGATTACAAAAAGTGCAGCCTGAGAGAGCTACAGCTTTCTTTACAAGCCCTTAGTAACTTCAAAGCTTCTATTAGATACGACCTGACAAGAGCTGCTGGCCGGGCTTGCGCAGAGAAAGCTTCTTATCTGATGAGACTGAGCTGCAGAAGTTTTCAAGGCACCAGGTAGAAATATGTTTTCTTTTGTATACAGAATAAACTAGTTGTAGTGTGATTATCTGAGTAGATCCCTGCTTTATCTGATGACAGAGAACATGAAGAAGCTTTCAGCTGCTGTGTACAGTAGAAAGCTGTTGTCTTTTGTATACAGAATCCACAAGTTGTAGTTTGATTATTTCAGTGAACATTTCACACGATCCCTTATGCAGCTCTGTGCTCTGGCTTGCTGTCTGTCTGTCTGTCTCTCTCTCTCTCTCTCTCTCTCAGCTCCTTGGCTTGTTTACATTAGCTTCTTAGCAGATAAGGCACCTCCTGGCAAAACCCCATTAAATTCCAAACCACAGGCTGCGGTCCCAAGAGAACTCATAATCTATGGGTCTCAACGGCAGAGGAGTCACTGAAACTATTGATAATGTCCAGTAACATCTGATCCATAAATATATACAAAAATAAAACACACTACAAACAGCAATGTATACACTACACCCAGGGCCGGGACAAGCCATTTTGGTGCCCTAGGCACATGAGGAAAACGCCCCCCCCCCCTGCATTCCCTCCCACCCCCACTGCGTGTAGTTGAGATTTAAAAATTACTGTAAGAGAGAAGAGAGAAAGAGAGAGAACCACTACACATCACAACATGTCCCCCTGGCCCATCCCATGCACTAACCCAGCAGCAAGGTGAAGTGTAAATAGCTTATTGACTCACACTGTACTACTGCCCACGTGGCGGGCAGAGGTGACGCCCTAGGCGATCGCCCACCTCTGCCTATGCATCTAACAGTAATTAGAAAGCAATCCTGCCATTGGTGAAATATATCAACTGGTTCAACTGATGGCCTATAAAAAGGTGTCTCATTCCCAAGGTGCCACACAAGAAACATCTCATGATGGATAAAATCAGTGAGCTGTCTCAAGACCTTTGCAAACTTATTTTTGCAAAACCTACTGATGGCCTTGGTTACATAAGAATTTCTAAACTACTGAAGGTTCCATTGAGCACTGTTGGGGCCATAATCCATAAATTGAAAAAATATAATTTCACCATAAAACGGCCACGCCCAGGTGCTCTTCACAAGATTTCAGAAGGAGTTAAAAGAATTATCAGACAAATTGTCCAAGAGCCAAGGACCATTTATGGAGAGCTACAAAAAGACCTGGAATAATCAGGTGCAATTATTTCAAAGAAAAGGATAAGTAATACACTTAACCTCCATGGCCTGTATATAATCTCAGCACACATGACTCCATTACTGAACATAAAGCATGTTCAAGTGCATTAAAAATTTGCTTAACAACATTTAGACAAGCCTGTGAAATGCAGGGAGAATATAGTCTGGTTAGGTGAGACCAAAATTGAACTCTTTGGATGCCATAATACATATCATGTTTGGAGGCAAAAAGGCATTGAATATCACCCCAAAAACACCATACAAACAGTGAATTTTAGAGGTGGGAAGCATACGGCACCGGTAAACAGACATTCTTGATACAAATTCTGTGCCATCTACTAGGATGATCAAGATTAAACGAGGGTGGACCTTTCAGCAATAAAATGAGCCAAGGGAACTCTCATTTGGTTTCTGAGAAAGAAAATAAAGCTGCTAGAATGGCCCAGCCAATCACCTGACCTGAATCCAATAGAAAATCTATGGAAGGAACTAAAGCTCAGAGTTCATAGAAGGAGCCCACAGAACCTTCAGGATTTGAAGAGTGTTTATGTGGAAGAATGGGTCAAAATCGCACCTCACCAATGCATGTGACTAGTTTCTCCTACAGAAGGCAACTTGAGCAGTCATCACCAACAAAGGCTTTTGTATGAAGTATTAAATACATTTCAGTAAGCATGTTCACTACTTTTTCCCTGTGTCATTTCTCATTATTATACCTATCATAATTTATGGACATCTATGGTTTGATTTCTTTTCTTGTGTATATCGAATGGGTTGTTATCAACATCTGGCGAGAATTTAACGTCAATAACAGCTTTAGAAATATATTTACTTAAAAAATTGGTGACCTGTTCAATACTTAATTCTCCTGCTTATTTATTATTTCATATGTATTGTGGCAGAGCGACAGCAAGCGGTCGCATGTTTCTGCCACTAAGTGGAGCTATACAGAAGATCCACAAGCAACACGCCAACAAGGGTACCTGGCCTTGGTGGGATAAGAGCCATCCATATATGTTGTCAGTCACAGTATGCAGTTGGCAGCCGTCTATAGCTATTTCTGGGTCGGTTCTTATTGGGAGTAGGCAATGTGATGAGTGGGTGTCTACTCCCCGTGTTCCAGCACATGTTTTTGGCATAGCCCTGGAGGCCTATAAAAGCCTGCTGCTCCAGGTAATCAAGGGGCGTGGTCTGCTACCTGGACAATGAAGCAGCAGAGCGGAGGAGAGAGCTCTGGCCCCCCAGAGGCTTAGGAGAAGCCAGAACCCAGCAGGAAGCTGGGTAAGAGTTATGTGTTGGTGGTGCTTCAGCGATAGGCCTTGACCACGCGTTAGAGAGGGACATGTTATGTTCAGTTAGTGGCTAGATGGCCTAGATGTTTATTTGTGTTATGTGCTGTAACCTAAACCTGTCCTGTAGAGGAATAAAGCTGGCCTGAAGCCTGAAAGAGAAGCCTGGTGTCAGTGTGACATATGTTGGTGTGCCTGACCGCTTACCAAAAGCTGCGATCCCAGAGTTAAGTAACCCCGGGGTGGTCCAAGATGGCGGCCGGACGCATGTGAGTCGTTACAGTATATACAGTGGGGGAAAAAAGTATTTAGTCAGCCACCAATTGTGCAAGTTCTCCCACTTAAAAAGATGAGAGAGGCCTGTAATTGACATAGGTAGACCTCAACTATGAGGGACAAAGTGAGAAAACAAATCCAGAAAATCACATTGTCTGATTTGGAAAGAATTTATTTGCAAATTATGGTGGAAAATAAGTATTTGGTCAATAACAAAAGTTAATCTCAATACTTAGCTATATATCCTTTGCTGGCAATGACAGAGGTCAAACGTTTTCTGTAAGTCTTCACAAGGTCAGTACACACTGTTGCTGGTATGTTGGCCCATTCCTCCATGCAGATCTCCTCTACAGCAGTGATGTTATGGGGCTGTCGCTGGGCAACACGGACATTCAACTCCCTCCGAAGGTTTTCTATGGGTTTGAGATCTGGAGACTGGCTAGGCCACTCTAGGACCTTAAAATGCTTCTTACGAAGCCACTCCTTCGTTGCCCTGGTGGTGTGCTTGGGACCATTGTCATGCTGAAAGACCTAGCCACGTTTCATCTTCAATGCCATTGCTGATGGAAGAAGGTTTGCACTCAAATTCTCACGATACATGGCCCCATTCATTCTTTCAAGTACACAGATCAGTCGTCCTGGTCCCTTTGCAGAGAAACAGCCCCAAAGCATGATGTTGCCACCCCCATGCTTCACAGTAGGTATGTTGCTCTTTGGATGCAACTCAGCAATCTCTCTCCTCCAAACATGACAAAATGTGTTTCTACCAAACAGTTCTACCTTGGTTTCATCTGACCATATGACATTCTCAAAATACTCTTCTGGATCATCCAAATGCTCTCTAGCAAACTTCAGATGGGCCTGGACATGTACTGGCTTAAGCAGGGGGACACGTCCCTGGCGGCGTAATGTGTTACTGATGGTAGCCTTTGTTACATTTGCCCCTGCTCTCTGCAGGTCATGCACTAGGTCCCCCCGTGGGGCTCTGGGATTTTTGCTCACCTTTCTTGAGATCATTTTGACCCCACGGGGTGAGATCTTGTGTGGAGTCCCAGATGGAGTGGTCTTGTATGTCTTTCATTTTCTACTTATTGCTCCCACAGTTGATTTCTTCACACCAAGCTGCTTGCCTATTGCAGATTCAGTCTTCCCAGCCTAGTGCAGAGCAAAAAATTTGTTTCTGGAGTCCTTCGACAGCTCTTTGGGCTTCACCATAGTGGAGTTTGGAGTGTGACTGTTTGAGGTTGTGGACAGGTGTCTTTTATACTGATAACAAGTTTAAACAGGTGCCATTTCTACAGGTAATGAGTGGAGGACAGAGGAGCCTCTTAAAGAAGAAGTGTCCCCAGAAATACTCTGTTCCACAAGGGAACCCCCAATGTTTACCTTACTCTTCTTGTACAGTGCACCTTGCTCCTGAAGGTTCACTTTTGTTTAGCAGGATGCAGCCCGATGGAAACGGTGGTTGTCTCAAGCTGGATGTAGTACATCTGGCAGCTCTTCTGGCACTTGTTAGACTGCAACAGGTAGAGTTCTACATCCTCCGGCGAGTAAGGCTCTCTGTCTGCATCTGTGTCCGCCTCCTCCTCCATCACTGCTGGGACCTGCTGCTGCAGAGTGTCTAATGCTTGTTCCAGTAAAATTATGACCACAATGGTCATGCTGACAACACCATTGTCCTGACTGACAATTTTGGTGTCGTCTTCAAAACTGTCAAGGATGGTGCAGAGATCCTTCACCTGCCTCCACTCCGAGGTCCGCACCACTGCTTGTCAGGCCTTGCAACACTTCATATTGCAAAATGGCATTACGCTGCGGCCACAAGCGCTGGATCATGGGGAGTGTGGAATTCCAGCGTGTTGCCACATCAAAGATCAGATGGTTGATTGGGAGGCCCAGAAAACGCCGCAACACTGCCAGTCGTGCTGAAGCTGGGTGCAAAACGCCGGAAGTGTGATCTAAGACCGCGAGCCTTCCTCAGCAGACGGTCAAAACTCGGGTAGCGCTTGAGAAATTGCTGCACAACAAGGTTCATGACGTGCGCCAGGCAAGGGATGTGCGTAAGTCTACCGATCATAAGGGCAGCAAGGAGATTTCTCCCTTCCCAGCCTGGTGCCCGTTGTAGCACACCACCTTGCATGGCACCAGGTTCTTAGCACCCAGCCACTGGTCAGTTTGAGTATGCAGAGCCGTCCACAGCTCTTGACCTGTGTGTTGACAGTCTCCAAGACAAATTAATTTGAGAACGGCCTGGTTTCTGTAGGCACGTGATGCGACCCGTCGAGGTTGGGGATCTGGACTTTGCACCATCCCAGCAGTGTGGAAGAGTGTCTGCCGAGCACTAGACCCAACATCACCAGAGGCCTTGTCATTCACCCAACTCTCCCAGTGAGCAGTCATTGAGATGTAACGCCCTTGACCGTGCTTACTAGTCCATGTGTCTGTAGTGAGATGGACTTTGGTAGACACAGATGCAGCCAACGCGCTGGAGATCTTTTCTGCAACGTGGTGGGCCAGGGCAGGGACAGCTTTTCTGGCAAAGAATTGCCTGCTCAGTATCTGATATTGGGGGCATGCCAGGGCCATGATGTGGCGGAACCCATTTGTGTCCACCAGGCATAAAGGCAACATTTCCAAGGCCAACAGCCTGGCACTGCCGACATTCAGGCTTTTGGCTTTGGGAGGGCTTGGGTGAAAGGGTTTCTTCTGCTCCCACAGCTGGTGCACAGAAGGCTGGCTGGTGGACTGGCTCCTGTACAGCGTGCAGGTCACCTGGTGAAGGTGTAGGCTGTGTTGCTGGTGGTGGGAATCGGCGGACAGTAGCTGGGACTGGGGATGGTGCTTGCTCACGCTGCTCCGGCACATCAGCAGCAGAGGACCGCTTGGGCTTGGAAGTGGTGGAGGATGAGGAGGCAGAAGATGTCACAGTGGTTAGGACCTGTGTGGCCTTTTTTCTCCAAGTGACTCTTCCACAGCAATTCATGCTTTACATGCATGTGCCTGTTCATGCTGGTGGTGTTTAAACTCTTTAGATTCTTTCCTCTACTGACGCGGCGACGGCAAATCTGCCACCACTGACCAGAACTGGCGGAGTAATGTCAGCGGACTTGTGCGATTGCCTCTTCCTTTCTGAGGCCGGACCTTCACTGACACTAGCCCACCATCCCCCATCTCCACTGATGATGCCCTTGCCAGCTGCTGCTCAAAAGACCACATTGGATCTGCAATGTCATCATCATCACAGGTGACTTCCTCTTCCTGACAGTCTACATCCTCAAGCTGCAGGTTAGAAGCCACAGGCACTGCGAGGCATTGCTGACCACTCGGGATTTCTGCTGACCAGCTTCCTTCTCCTCCTCTGAGGGCATCAGCGATTGGGCATCAGAGCAGACAAAATCATCCTCTTTGGCCTCTTGATCCTTTGAAATGCCTTCTGACCCCAACCGCAGTGTGTCATCAAAGAGCTCTTCAGAATATGGATTATCTAGAGCAGTCTGTTTATTGGGTGACATTTGGTCCGTGTTTGCTTCAGGTTGGACTGATGATGATGATATTTGTGACTGAGAGGAAGAGGAGGTAAAACTGCTGGATGAAGGGTGTGTTAACCACTGAAGAACAGACTGGCGCCGCTCTTCAGTACTGAGATTCACAGGGAACTGACCAAGGGATGACAGGCCTGATGGTCCTGCAACTGATGATGTGCTCGCTTGTCGGTTGTCTGGAGGACTGGAAGGAGTGCCTTGTCTCGTACCTCTAGCTCCACGTCCTACGCCCCTCCTTACTCGCTTACCACCTCTAGTTTTCTCAATGTTTAAAAAGCGAAACATTAAAAAGGTAAAGATTTGGTAAGAGTCTCTTGTGCAACAACTTTAACCATAAAACTGGAACAATGAACTTTTGGGCACGGAATCAAATTTGCAGCAAGCAACCAGTATATCAAAGCGATTTCTTTTTTGAGCAGATTTCCTAACGGTGTCTTAAGCACTAGCTGTCCCCCAAAAACTGGAACAATGAACTTTTGGGCACTCAGGATAAAGATAAGAAAGATGCAGTCAGCAATATAAAAATCCCTAACTATTGCTGTCTATGATTCACTAAGCGTGCTGTAACCTCAACCCTAACTAATCTAACTAGCAGCTGAGAAATAGTGTGCCTGTAGACTAACAGAGAGCAGACTAACAGAGAGCTGTGCGTTCAGTACAGCGAGTGAACTGCAAATGGCGTTCAACAGGAAATACAGTAACGTACACATGACAGTGTCATGTGATTTTAGCAGCCAATGAGATCCCTATGTCCCCAGTGGTGACATTTTTGACGCCCCTCTGTGCCAAGCACTAATTGGATGGCCGCCAAAGTGCAGGAAGCAGCTTAAAGTGAAAGTAAAAATGGTGCGACACATCAAACACACATCTCGATCTTGATTTTTATTCAGACCAACCGTAAAAAGATCGGATTGGCTCGCAGTCGAGAAAACCGTAAAGATCGACTCAATCTTAACTTTTCTCGATCAGATCGATCAACACTAATCTCCACCAAAGTCCACAGTCACTGTGTTATTAATTTAAAAAGGATATAACTGAATGAACAACTGTGACAGTATGATAACCTTGACTGATGTCCAGATAGATCTCCACCAAAGTCAATGAGTGTTATCATGCTATCACACTAGTTCATATTCGGTAATATCCTCAATGACTTTGATGGAGATTTAGCTGGATATCAATGTTATCACACTTATCACTATATCTTATGGTAAGAACTAACCTCACAATTCAACTCCATTTCTGATTCCATTGTCACGACCTTCGCTTTGAAAGTCTTCTGCTGCTGCTTCCTCTTCAGGCTCCGGATGGACATAGTTTATAGTGTATCTGTGGTTTGGCAAACTGTCCTAGATGAAAAATTATAATGAACATGGAAACTCAAAAATACTTCTGCAAACCTAAACATAATTTTCACTTCACGAACAGGGTGAGATCACATTTTTTATATTTCTGCTCTAGCCACTGGTTTATGCCAGTGCCTAGGTGTCACATTTATAAACTTGCACATTGGTTGTGATGGAAAAAGTTTAGAGTTGCACATACACTCACCGGCCACTTTATTAGGTACACCTGTCCAACTGCTCGTTAACACTTAATTTCTAATCAGCCAATCACATGGCGGCAACTCAGTGCATTTAGGCATGTAGACATGGTCAAGACAATCTCCTGCAGTTCAAACCGAGCATCAGTATGGGGAAGAAAGGTGATTTGAGTGCCTTTGAACGTGGCATGGTTGTTGGTGCCAGAAGGGCTGGTCTGAGTATTTCAGAAACTGCTGATCTCCTGGGATTTTCACGCACAACCATCTCAAGGTTTTACAGAGAATGGTCCGAAAAAGAAAAAACATCCAGTGAGCGGCAGTCCTGTGGGCGGAAATGCCTTGTTGATGCCAGAGGTCAAAGGAGAATGGGCAGACTGGTTCGAGCTGATAGAAAGGCAACAGTGACTCAAATTGCCAAACGTTACAACCAAGGTAGGCAGAAGAGCATCTCTGAACGCACAGTATGGCGAACTTTGAGGCAGATGGGCTACAGCAGCAGAAGACCACACCGGGTGCCACTCCTTTCAGCTAAGAACAGGAAACTGAGGCTCCAATTTGCCCAAGCTCATCGAAATTGGACAGTAGAAGATTGGAAAAACGTTGCCTGGTCTGATGAGTCTCAATTTCTGCTGCGACATTCGGATGGTAGGGTCAGAATTTGGCGTCAACAACATGAAAGCATGGATCCATCCTGCCTTGTATCAACGGTTCAGGCTGGTGGTGGTGGTGTCATGGTGTGGGGAATATTTTCTTGGCACTCTTTAGGCCCCTTGGTACCAATTGAGCATCGTTGCAACGCCACAGCCTACCTGAGTATTGTTGCTGACCATGTCCATCCCTTTATGACCACAATGTACCCAACATCTGATGGCTACTTTCAGCAGGATAATGCGCCATGTCATAAAGCTGGAATCATCTCAGACTGGTTTCTTGAACATGACAATGAGTTCACTGTACTCAAATGGCCTCCACAGTCACCAGATCTCAATCCAATAGAGCATCTTTGGGATGTGGTGGAACGGGAGATTCACATCATGGATGTGCAGCCGACAAATCTGCGGCAACTGTGTGATGCCATCATGTCAATATGGACCAAAATCTCTGAGGAATGCTTCCAGCACCTTGTTGAATCTATGCCACGAAGAATTGAGGCAGTTCTGAAGGCAAAAGGGGGTCCAACCCGTTACTAGCATGGTGTACCTAATAAAGTGGCCGGTGAGTGTATTTTACTTGTATATTTGAAGCTGCTGATGAGCAGAGAATTAATTACATATCAGTCACACATCTCTTGGTTAGCACCAGGTGCTCAGCTTGAGCAAAGCATGGCCTTGGCTACATTTTGGCATGAAACCCAGGATACTATCTGTAGTAGACATGTGCTGTAGGCAGGCACATGCCTGGATTACTGTGGTATAGCATCTTACAGTCTGATGTTACAGCAGCTCTGTGGAAGTAGTATAAGAGGTTATGACTGATACAGTGATTTTATTCGGTTTTAATATTTTTGTCAAGTAAACTCAAGTAAAACCTTCTTCACTGCTTTCCTATTATCATATCATAACCTTAAAGATTCTCTGTGCATTCATCAATCTCCAGAACTTTCTACTCTAATGGTACAAACTGGAGAAAAAAAAAGATGAATGAAGGAATAAAAAGAAATAAATAATGGATGCAAGTGGCCAAAATCCACCAAGCCAATACTTGGGTAACTATGGATAAAAAGAAAAGAAAAGAAAAAAATGTACCCACAAAAAAGGACCCAAAGCTCCAGCATCCAAGTGAAGTAAAAATAAAAGTCAGCTTTTAATAAACCATGTTAAAAGCAGCAAAACAAAGCACAGTAAAAAAGCTATGCAGCTCAAGATACAGAAGGAGAACGTATTTCGGACCTGATGTCCTTTACAGCTTTTTTACTTTTATACTTTGGTTTGGTGCTTTTAACATGGGTCATTAAAAGCAAAGTTTTATTTTACTCTGCTTGGATGCCAAACCCTTGTGTCCATCTTTGTGGGTAAATTTTTTTCTTATATCAATGCCCAAACATAATTCAAACAAAGCCATAGTCTTATCAAAATTCACTACATAAAGTCACTACAAGCTAAATTGTCATTTTAATAAATAAGGCGTAATAAAATTATCAATATAGGAAAACATAATAACAAGATCTTAATTATCCCAGATACCAACTGTTTATACAGGTTATTTAAATATATTTCGATACAGTTTGCAAATGCCCACACACTTTCTTTCTTGATTCACATATGGCATACTTGACAGAAAATTTTTTTTTGGCAAAATTTGGGCCCCCTAAATTTCACCAAAAACTTACAGTACAGTTTTAACAAACCCCATTTACTGACAGTGCAAAAAAAAAAGGTTCGGTTTAAGGGTTTTTTTAAATACCCCCATGGTTTTTTCCCTGCAGTTTTTCCAATCGGGCAATAAGTAAAATCTATTGTTAAATTAGACATCAAGAGCAATAACAAAACCCAGACATAAAACAACGAATAAATTTGTTAATTTTAGGAAATTTTTGCATGAGTGTAAACCCTACCTAAAAAGACCAAACTTTTTCCCAGTAAAAAAACCCCTTTAAAAGAAACCTGAAAAACTTACCTATTCAGAAAAGCTTGTAGTAACCCTGTCTCAATTACATGACTGTATAATAAGCTTCCACCCTTACCTTTTATTCTTTTCCACCTCGATTGTAAACCCTCTTTTCTGTGCTAGTCTGTTACTCTGTAAATTTATGTTGTTTATTAAATTTGCTTGCTTCTATCAGTAGCTCATGTTGTGTATTACAGCACCTTGAAAGTTATTGCTGCTATAAAAAAGATAATAATAATAAACCATGGCCAGACTGAATCTGTCTGGAGACTCTGTTATATATTGGCTCCTTAACTGATATGGTACTGGACATGGGACCCCCAGTTTGTGTTCAAGTACCCTATTCACTGTCTAACTTAAAAATAAGTCTTTGATATTAAACTGCATAAGCAAACCACCTTAATACAATCAACTATTTTCCCAAAATAATTTCCCTTTATTAATAAATAAAATAGGAACTTTTTTTTTAAAATGGTTATTGTTTTAAAAGGGTTTCTAGGCCAGGCTCCTCAAACTGCGCCCTCCACCCGTTTTTTTTAAAACCCCAACTCCCATCATTCCCCCCGTTATAGATTTTTAAAAATGCATGATGGAGACCCCAACCTAGGGCCCGCGTTGGGATGCCGGGTTTAGGATTAGGGGAAAAGGGGCTGAAAAGCCCAAAGCGCCCTCGTTGGATGTAACAAATCCTAAATTTGCTTTTGCCATGGGGTTTTGGAAAAAGCAAAAGGATTTTTTACCCAAACCCAAAGTTTCTCTCATTGCGACAACGCTGTTTCGGGTTTTTTTTGCCCCTCATCAGGCGAGCAGAAAGAATGGCTGGTTGTGGGAAGGGCTTTGAGTGACTCGGGGAAAGGGGAAGACCCTTCCTTGGGAGAGCACCAAACAAAGGGCTTTAGAGTTATTTTTTGCCTTTTCGCCCCTAAAAGCATTGCATATCACAAGGCATTATGGAAAGGGGCGGGGAAGCCCAAAGCGCCCTGTTGGATTTAAAAAATCCTCAATTTGCTTTTGACCCACCGAGTCTGAGAAGCAAAACTATGGGGGACAAAAACCCCAAAACAGGTTGTCTGCAATGGAGTTTCTGGCTTGGCTAAAAAAAAACTTTTTGCTTTTCAGATCGGTGGGTCAAAAGCAAATTGGGTTTTTTACATCCAACAGGGGGCGTTTTGGGCTTTCGCCCCTTTTCATAAGCCTTGTGATATGCAGATGCTTAGTGAGGGGAAAAGCAAACATAACTCTAAAAGCCGTTCGTTCGGTGCTCTGCTCAAGGAGAGATCTTCCCTTTTCGGTGGTTTGCTTATGCAGTTTAATATCAAAGACTTTTTAGTAGAATTGCTTATTTTAAAGGTAGGCACAAAGAGAATTCCTTTCAGACAGTCTTCCAAAAGATAAACGAGAAGGTATTGTGGCAAGTGGCTCTAGAAAGTTTAATGTTTCTCTGCTACTGGACGTTTGAAGCGGAAAGGTGTTTTTGCTATGTATTATTGGAAGAGCTGGAGAAGGACCTGACTGGGAGTTCATCTCCACTCCAGCTCTTGAGTGAATTAGGCTCATCGGGAGACAACTGGGAGAGGTACCTAACTGGGTCAATTACCCCCTTTCCTGACCAGGCTCATTTTTATTTCCTTTAGTACACATGGGTTTGAACGCTTTTTCACGCTTGGTTAATCTGCTAATATTTTTGCCTTTTTTCTGTGATATGGAAGGTTTTATTTTTATGCAATGTTTACATTATTATTTTAATATCAGGAAAAATGGTAAAATAAGGTCTGCTTTTCAAATTTTTAAATTTCTTTTAAAGCAGCAAAAGTACCACTAAAATAAGCTTTTTAATTGGGTCACTTTTCTGTCACAAATATTTATTGAAAGGGGGGAGATGACGTTTTAAGCTCATCGGGGCAGGGCTGAAAGTTGCAGTTTGGGCTGTTATGTTTTTTTTTCTATGTTTACTGCCATATGGCACAGAGGTTGAGGGAGCCCATTCAAGTACAAGAACTTTGCTCCTTTTTTTAGCCAACAAGTAGTTGGTGGCTTTCTGCTCTCCAGCACTACTAGTTGAGTTCCCTGATCTATGGCAGCATTATTTATACATTTAATTATTGCTCCTAATGCTGCTGTTTTAGTTTGTCCATGGGGGGTTTTGATGCTTTAAATTTGTTATGCCCCGGGTAGGGGCATATTGTTACAAGAGGTACAATGTGAGGCATTTTCTGAATCTTGGGGGTACAGAGTGAGGTAATTTTCTTTCAAGGGTAAATAGTAGGGCATATAGTTATTTATTTATTCATGAGTGCAATTAGGTTTATTTTTGGGGGGCCTTTTAACCCCTTCACGCCCTTAGCGTATGCATACGCCCAGGTCGTTTGGGGGTTCCGCCCCTGGGATGCATACCTGGGATCGCGCAAACTCAAAGCGCTTCGCGCGATCGGTTGGGGCACTGTATATTACAGTGACTTCCCGCTGCGTGGCCCCGCCCCGAGTGCTCCGGGGGGGGGGGGCGGTTCCCCCTTAAATTACGCGACCTGGGGGCGCAAAAAATAAGGGGAACCAGGAGGGATCGCTCTCCTGCGTTTGTCGGCACGCAGCCACGTCGTGGGGCTGCTGGTGCTGACAACGCACGGGGCATAAAATTTGCCTTCCGGGTTGTCTGTGACATCGACCGGCCGCCCTGTGGGCGGCCCGGGCACTGACTGACGTTACCATAGGAACCATGCACAGAAACAAGCTGTGCATTGATTCAATTGAATAGAGTCAAAAGATCTTTTCAAATCCCTAGGGGGGAAAAGTAAAAAAAAAGTGAAAAAAAAAAAAAAAAAAAAGTAAAAAAAAACCGAAAAAAAAAAAAAAAAAAATAGTACACCCCCCTTTTTCCCCTTTTCCCAAACGCCAATCCCCCAAAAAAAGATCAAAAATAAATAAGTACCCTATTTTTGGTATCGCCGCTGCTAACAACCTTTCCTATTAATCTGTCATGTTAAATTTCCCTCGGGAACGCCGTAAAAAACCCCAAAAAAACATCAAGAATTAAGATTTTTGTTCATCCCCAAGCACATAAAATGGGGTAAAAAATTATCAAAAACTTATAAAAGTTTTTTAAAACCGTTTTAAAAAGTCAGTTCATCCGCAAAAAAAAAGTCCTTTTTCCCCAGCTTGTGTCGGAAAAAAAAAAAAGTTATGGCTTCAGAAGATGCGATGAAAAAATAAGATTATTTTTTACACACTAAAAAAAACCTTTTTTTTTTTTTTTTTTAAAAGTCTTAAATAAAAAAAAACTATATAAAATTGGGTATTGCCGTAATCGTTCGACCCACAGGTTTAAAAAACTTATTACGGAATCCCAGTGAGCGCTGTTAAAAATAAAAAAAAACTACAAGGGTTGCAGTATTTTCTTCACTCTGCCTTCCCAAAAAAAAATTTAAAAAAGTCTTGTTCCCCCCGTACCAACGATACCCAAAAAAAACAAAACCATCCCCCAAAAAAAAAAGCGTGTACACGCTCCATACACGAAAAATAAAAAAAAATTTTGGCTCTCAGACTTGCCGATGCAAAAATTTTGTTTTCCTGTTTGAATAAAAGTGTTTTTTTTTGTTAAAAGCAGTAAAAAAAAAAAAAAAATAAAAATTGGGGGATTGCTGTTCGATGACCTGTGAGAAAGCTAGCATGTCATATCTAACGCAGAGGAAAGCTATAAAAAATAAAAAAAAAAAAATACCGGATTTCTGTATTTGTTCAAAAGCCTTACAAAAAACCCTTAATAAAAATGAACAAAGTGCTGTTGCACCCCCTAATGGTACCCTAAAAACATCAATTCACCCCGCAAAAAAAAAAGGCCCCACACAGCCGCCACAGCAAAATAAAAAAGTTATGCTGTAGAAAAGGACAACTAAAAACGCATTTTTTTTAAAGACCATTTTATTGTGTAAAAGTAAAAAACATAAAAAATATAAAAATTTATACATTGCAATTGTACCGACCCCCAAATAAAAATTATCAATCATTTCACTGCCGGGGAACGCTGTAAAATTTAAGCCCCAAAAACCAATGTGGAAATGCTTTTCCCCCCCCATTTTTTTGCCCAATGCTAAAAAAACTTTGGAAAACTTTTGCCCAAAATGCACTTTTTACCCCTAAAAAGAGATCCATGAGGGGTGTTGAATCTAAAGGGGGGGACTTCTGGAAAATTTCACCTGTTTTGGTTCTTTGGGGGGCTTTGAAATGCGACAGGCCCACCAAATCTTTGTTTTAAAAGCAAATGGTCCCCCCCTTTACGCCTGCCATGCGCCCAAAAAAGCAGTTTACACCCACATGTAAAGTATTGCCAACTTGGGGAAGTAATTGTTAAAAAGTTTTGGGTTTTTTTTCCAGGTGCCTTGTACATTTAAATATGAAAATTTTCAGCTAAAATTTCGAATGGAAAAAAAAATTTTTTTAATTTTCAAGCCTAATGCTAAAAAAAAAAATTTGGGAACACCTGTGGGGGGCGTATACTCCTACACACCTGTATATATACCTTTGGGGCAGTTTCAATTGGGGTCTTTTTGGGGGTTTATTAATTTTAGCACCTTGGGGCCCCTCAAACCCGAAATTTTGGGGCCCAAATAAATTTCTTGAAAATGGACCCCCAAATCCCGTAAGTGCTTTCCTATTCTGGGGGTTATGGTTGAGCAAAAAAGCATGGGGCCCCATATGGGATATTTCTAAAAACGGCGCCCGGGGAAAAATTTTAAATTTCATTGCATTTTCTAGTACATTACCCTATTCCAGTGATAATGGATAAATATTGAAAAAATTTGCAAAAATAGTGAAATTTTGAAATTTCACCTCCACTTTGCTTTAATTTCTGTAAAAACCTAAAGAGTTTAAAAAACTTCCTAAACACGTTTGTAAATACTTTAAGGGGTCTAGTTTCTTAGAAGGCGTCATTTATGGGGGTTTTCTAACATACAGGCCCCTCAAAGCCACGTCAGTACTGGACTGGTCCCTAAAAAAATGTATATTGCAAATTTTCATGAAAATTTTAGAAATTACTACTAAACTTCTAAGCCCTCTAATGTCATAAAAAAAGACATTTAAAAAAAATTATGCCAACCTATAGTGGACATATGGTAGATGCTAGTTATAAACTATTTTGTGGTGAATAATTATCTGTCTTGCACGCAAAAATTTTGGAACTTTCAAAATCACAAATTTTTCCAAATTTTCATAAAATTTTTATATTTTTCACAAACAAACAAGGATTGTATGGATATAATTTTCTTAATAACTTAAAGCACAAGTGTTCAGAAAACAATCTCGAATCACATGAATAGGTAAAAGTGTCAAAAAGTTATTCTCACATAAAGTGACACATGCCAGATTTCAAAATAGGGCTGTGTCAGGAAGGCCAAAACTGGCTGGGTCCTTAAGGGGTTAAATGGAACATTGTTATTTTTAGGAAAATGCTGCAAAAGATTGCAGTCAGAAATATCTATGTGGCAAATATTTCAGAGACAAGTAGCGGCTGAGAGAAGTGGTCTTGGCAGTTTGGATCAGATGGAGAACAAGGAAGAAGAGCAGTCGTACAATCAGAGAAGAGATGAACTGGGAGTCGCTGGATCTCATTACTGATTCTGCTTTTGACTGCATCTGATCAGTATTGTAGTCATCGTATGGTCTGCTGTAATAAGAGGTGGTTGTATTCTTATTTATAAAACAATAGTTCCCAGTGTACCACAACTATTGTTAGGGTTATGCTAGGAGGCATCATACGGTACAAGCATATCACAAACAGTTAAAGGGGTTGTCTCACTACATTGATTCATGTTACCTCAGTCCTGTATTCTTGGTTTCAGTTTGAATTCAGGGGTATGTTTACTGGCTTCTACTAGTCTGCAGTAGAAGCCAGGTCTGTAGCTATAACAACCAGTGCAGGCATCCTATCAGGATAGATCAAACAGGTCTGTAGCTATAGCAACCTGATGAACTGATACAGCCCATACAAGAGGATAGATCTCAGAATAGGTAGGACACTGTTAATGGACACATATTACAAAGTGACTTGTTTTTGCAAGATCTTTAATATAAAAAGCAATTCTTGTAGCGCGACAACCCCTTTAACCTGACTTTGCAACTCATCTCTATGTAGTACTGGGTTTTATTTATGTTATAAGCTTGGTTCTGGTGCCGTATTTATGTCATGAGCTTGGTTCTGGTGCTGCATTCAGATTATTAGTTCTGCTGCTTTAAGCATGAGTCTGATACTGTATTAGAATTTAAACTTTTTTGATTTGGGAACAAAACAAAAAAAGACACATGAGAGTGTATTCAAATGTGACAAACCAGTCGAAATTGCAGCCTGGGGGTGGGGTAGGGTGAACAAGTTTGGATAACTTAAAGGAAATTACTAACATATAATTTTATTCCTATTGATGGTGAATTTAGAAATCTTGTATTAATTTAGAATTTTCTACAGCACACTACTCTGTAGGCTCATAAACATATAGATCTGTGTCATTTAACTAAGGAACTTGTAGTTAAAATTTGAATCTCATACCTGTCTGTTTACAGGAGGCAAAGGTGAGTAGGTTAAGGATGGGCTGCTAACATTTGGCAGTCAAACCCTCTCGGAGGTTCACTTGAAAGTTTTGCAGAAATTAAAGATTATATGGACATGTAATCTTTTTGGCCAAGCCTATAATCTAAGTAATAATAAATGACTAAGCAACAAGTAGAAGGTAGGTCAGTTATTCAATACAAAATTCCTATAATTTTATTATAATGAATCACAAAATGAAACAGATCCATGGGTGACGTTTCACTTACTGTGCAGTATTATCAGTGATGAAGAGGGTTAATACTATTTTAGGAATGCACAGGTATTCCGCCGATCGTAGAATTATTTGAGAAAAGTTGGTGTTATTGCATCTCATAAATAGCCTTAAGTACACATGGATTTCTCCTATTATATCATACCATGTACCATAATTTATTTTTCCATCAACATAGATGTATGGTGTTTTTATGCAAAACTGCCATTGCAGTTTTTCTAAACCGAAGCTAGACATGGGCTCAAAGGAAATGGAAAACTATAGGAGCTATTTGACTGACAGGCAGTCTATTGCACACCTTTGTTCTGCATAGTGGGGACTGCGGCATCAGAGGCAGGGACGTCTTAACAGCATTATAGCCCCTTGAGCAAAGCAGTCCACTAGTCCCTGTCTACACAATCATTTCACTTTCTTATATGTCCTCAGACCCATTTACCACACAAACAGAATTCTTGGAACACAAACAGTGGAGGCTCTGCTTCTGAATATGGAAATGCACATTGTCAGTAATTGCTGTCCCCAGCCACTAATTGCCTCCCACCAATTTCCCAATTCTCTGCTTCCATAACACTGCAGGCAATAAAAATGGCAAAAGTTCTCTCATGAATTCCCTACTTTCCTCTCCTCCCAACTTACTAGGAGATTTAAATGTTGAGACTTGAGCATTAAATGCTCTAAAACTGCTGCATCTTACAGAATAAGGGGCACAGCGCTGGAAACAGCATGTCTGGCACTAGCTTGTTCTGTCCTCAACAAGGTGGGCACAACCTATGTGACAGGTTCTCTTTAACTATATAATGCCAGCATCAGAAACGTTTCGTGACCAATGGAATAAAGATTCTATGACTGAAAAGTGCTTTCTCATCAGGCTGTTTTATAGAGCCTGCTTTAACTGTGGGCAATTCTACAGCAGTGACTGACCTTTCAGCTCTGCTATTCTTTGCTGAGTCTGTTAGAAAAACATTGGTTATGAAGGAGTTCTAACAGCAGGGTACAAGGCTATAGAGCTCTTAAAGTTTAAAGATTGTCAGAAAACATTACAAGTTCCAGTGCTGTTGATAAGACACAGCAGGGAGTGACATCACCATTCCTGCCAGAGGTGCTACAGCACAGAGAGGTGGTCGGTAACCCAGGAAACCTTTTGTAAAAAAGCATGAGATAAGAATCTCTCCAACACTTAAATGATCGAAAATCAGAACAACAATGCATTTGGTAATGTTCTTTACCTTTGTCTATTTGTTTACAGCTAATCAATGTGATGGGAATATCCCTTTAATTGCTTAAAATTTATTTGTTTAGAGAAATATAGACAGTGAATTGATTACTAGATTTTGACCTCATCTTTATGTCCTCTCTATCTCATAATTTTTTTTTTCTCATTTAGATCTTCATTTTGAAATCATCAATTTAAAGGCCCATAAATATGTAGCTTAGCCCTTTGCCTGACACCAATCAGTTGGGTAATGAAATTCGTCTTTTCTTTGATATAAAGACCTCTTTTTGTAGAGCAGGACATGTTTGCACCAAATGTATAAAATTTGTGTGCAAAAGCAGGTGATAAGATCTCGTTATAAGTCTGTAAAGGAGCAAAATCAGAAAAGCGATGTATTTAGTAATAATCTTTATTTACCTTTTGCCTACACATTTCAACGTTTCAAGCTAATCAATGAGATGAGAGTTTGGGAGTCGCGAACATATTTTGGCCAAACTGTCAACTAATACAACGCTTGAAAAGAAAATTTCAGTCGTTTCCTGTGAAACTGGGCTTCATGGGGTTTCAGTACTGTGTGCTGTGTGCTTAAAAGGGATTTACCATGTAAGCATTTCATGCCTGGTTTGTCCTTCTTCAGATTTCAGTGTATTTATAAGGGGGTGTATAAGATTTCTTTGAACTGCATATCATATGACCCAACAGGCTTGACATCACCAGGACTTTCCCCACACTGATTAGCACTTCTGCCTCTCAGCAAAGTGGTCCTAGGTTCAAGTCTCTGTAGGAACCAAACATGAGGATATTTTTTCTTAATGCGCATATCTGATTCAGGTTTTTTTTTATGTGCACTGTTTGACAAGTTACTAAGGAGTACAAAGGACAGGAGTAGAATGACAGCACCTGGGGCTGAACACTTACTCAGCAGTGAGTGTGTATGATTACTAGAGAGGGAATAGACTGATAGTAGCTGCCTTAGAGGAGAGGTGATGTCTGAGCATGTGCGGCCAGAACTGAGGAGTTTTTGTCATTTGTTGTATCTCCTAGAGATGAGCTGTACACTATGGATCAGCAGCTAAAACAAAAATTATACAGAATTTTGAATAATGATACATGGTGAAAATGTTTATTACTTAATTTGCAAACGTCCCACAACAATTTTCCTTTTTTGGAAAAAAGGGGATGGGGGGCCCTTTTGTTTGAAAAGTTTGGGCAAACCCCCTAATAGACTTAAGCCCCGAATTTGGGGCACCACACATAACGCCCCCGACTGGCCCTTTTTAGGAAGCCCTTAAAAAGAGCCCAAATTTTAATACAAGCAAAACAAATCCCCCTTTTTAATGGTAGGTTTGCGGGGATGTTTTAAAAGTATTTTGCTTTTGGCAAAACCCTTTCTGTATAGTTTGTGTGGCCCTTTTTTTTCATCCCGGTGGGGAGGTTTTTAAAATTACTTTTTCATTAGTCTTTTGTTTCAGGGAATTGGTTTAAAAGCAGTTTTTCCCCTTTAAGAAAAAGGTGTTTTAAGTGGCTATTCACCAGTGTTTTACACCCGTGCAGTTCTTCTCCCTTATGAGCTGTAGGTGAAGGCTTTTCACCTGTGTTTTAAACCTTATAGCACCTGGGCTTTTTTTTTGCCTCATGGAACATAATAATAATAATAATAATAAAGAAGAGACTTGCTTGGACTATGAGAAAACAAGGGTAGTAGACTGGGTGGGGAAAACTGTTTTTTTGGGGTGTTGAAACTCAAAAAAGGAATTTTTTGTGCCCCCAAATTTTATATTCCGGTTTAAATACAAGGAAAAAATGTTTAGGGAAATTTTATATTTGGATGTTTTGGTTGTTGGGGCGGTGTTGGAGGTACCCCTATTTGGGGTTTTTTTTAGAATTAAAGAGCACTTAAAAAGGGAAATTTTCCAATTGATAAGAAAAAATAAAGGCCGGGTCCCGAGGCCCCTTTTTAAAATAAACGTTATATCCCCTTTCCCCCAGTCCTTTTGTTTTCCCGTGTTCATCTTCCCCTTTTATCTTATTCCCTTTTTAAAGATAGGAACGTTACCGCACCCGCCGGTGATTGGTTTACAAAAGGTCCCTTGGAGCTGTTTTTCTCCCAAAATTTTGATGTTTTTTTTTTCTTTTAAAGGGCCCTTGTAGCTGCCTATTAGTTTTTCCAAAATTTGGTTTCCAACCCCAAATTCCCCGCAGTAAAATTTCCCATACCAATTTTTTTTGCACAAACAAAAACATCTTTGAGGGAAAAGCTTGACAACTTTTGGAAAAGAATCCCAAGAGGCTACTTTTTAAAGGACAATGGGAAAGGGTTTTTAAAAAAGGGGGTATAGTGAATAAACAGAGATTAATACATGTTGGGATACTTGGGATTGTTGTTGGCTTACAATTTTTCATGGTTTTCTCCATACTAAAAATGTGTATGCCCCTTGGGAAAAATTTGGAAATTTTAATGTTCGCAGTAAAGTGAGTGGGCGGGAGCCCTCCCGCTCATACAAATTAGATAATCAGTGCATTGCACCAGGAGTGGAACAGAAACTTAACATGTATTGAGGTGGGACATAGACAGCAGGATGTTTGCTGGAGCCATCGAGAAATTTCCCTTTAAAAATTTTTTTTTGCCCGTAAAATTTTGGTGAAGATGCAAAATTTTTCTGGAGGGGAAAAACCCTTTTTTAAAAACCAACTTTAAAAAAACAAGGAATTTTTTTTTGTGTGTGTATAGTAAAATAAATTTTATTTTATTTTTTATTATATAAAAAAATATTTTTATATTTTTTCCCACCCCGATTTGTCTGGGTGTGGCGCCACCAGTGGGTTGGTTTTTTTAGAGCCCACCCGTGGAATTGTTTTATGGGGCCCCCAGTGGGTTTTTTTCCCGGGGGTCACCCTACAGCTTCTGTACATGATGAAATATACTCCCATTAACATCCTCTTAATTCATTTTTTTGGGCTTTCTTCCTAAAAAGCAGCCCCAGGCCTGCTTTGCCAAAGACCCACCATAACCGGAGGGGGAGGAGGGGTTCCGATCTCTCTCTGTGGGCCAGTCTGAACCTGATCCTCACCTTTGTAGTCTAAGGGTTTGTTCCCATGGCAGTATCTTCTATTGTAGATAAAAAAATCCATTGTGGGATCCATGGCAGGAAACCTTTTGCATATAACCACTTTGTAGAGGTTGATTTTGCTGCTGTTTCAGATGCAGATTTGCCCCATTTCAGTGAGGCTAACCTGTATCTGGGTGGTGCCACCCAAAATCTAATAAGATTCTGTGTCAAAGAAGTGGAAGCAAGTGAAAAGAATGGGATGAAGGATTCCCTCTTTCTATAACTCCAATTGGGGCCCTTGCGCCGAATGTTCTGAAAAATATACGTACCAAAAAATAAGTTCAAATAAAGCAACTGGTCTACAAGCAAAACCGTGTTCACATGCAAGGGCCAATGATTGCCTGATTTTACTGGTAATGCCAGAGTTTTACCAACAAAATTGTGTGGCCATCACATATTGGTGGGTTTTGTACACAAAATTTTAGAAAGCTTGCAGTATTGAACCTTTATTAAAGGGAATGTGTCTTTCAAATGATTTTTTGGTCCCTTTATGATAGAAGACTTAAAGAGAATATGTTGCCAATTTATTTTTTTTTTACTAATTAAATCAAAGCCCTGATGGGATATTTTTTTCCTCTTATTTCATTTTTATTTCCTGTTTGTAGTTTTCTCTATTGGGCCCGTCTTTTATATGATTTGGGGAGACATTCATGCTTGTATGGTTTAAACAGCAGTCAAGATATTTACAGAGCTTCATGCCAATAGATTCTTAAGAAAATTTTTGTCCAAAGATTTTGTATAGGAGAGTTTTCACTGTGAAGGGAGGGGAGGGGGAGCTGTGACATCGCCCTTGGACGGGATTCTGTGTATCCTTTTCCCACAATGTGCTCTTTCAGTTTCCCCTTGCTTTTACTATAATGGCACTGCTGAAAAGCTCTCTAAACAGACCCGGGAAGTGTCAGACGATTATCGGGCTTAGGGGCCCAAAAGGGAAAAACTGCAGACTTAAGAATTATTAAAAAATATTGAAGTGATCGGGAAAATTAAAAAAAACTTTAACCAAAAATTCCTACAAAATGTGTTTACAAAAATGTGAGTTAAACCAATAAGTCATTTGTTGATGAACACATCCTTTAAGGACAACAGTAAAGTTTGACTTTGCAATATTTCTCCCTCTTGCTCTTCATGTATTTGTAGGTTTACTCTTTGATACCTTGGTTCCAAATGGACCTTTATCTGTTGTGCCTTGTTTATACGTTGGAAAATCAATAAAATGTCTTAATAAAGAAAGGACTTATTGTTTAACTCACATTTTTATGTTCAAAAACATTTTTTTTAAAGAAATTGGTTTGGGTTTTATATTTTTTTAATTTTCCATATCACTTTCAATATTTTGTAATAATTCTTAAGTCCTGCAGCTTTCACTTTGGCCACTAGGCCTAATTATAGTCTGACACTTCCTGTTCTGTACAGAAAGATTCTCAGTAGTCTGCTCGTTATCAGCGCAAAGAGGGTCAAACTGAAAGGAGATACCAGTGTGAATAGATAACATAGCATCCACCAGTCACAAGAGGAGATAGTCACAGTTCACCCTTTCACCAACCTGCATAGTGATTTCTTCCCAGGTCACAGAGCATGACTAGAAAACTCTCCTATAGAAGTGAATGGGGCTGAGTCAGTCTTAAGTCTCCTATGTGCATGAAGCTACTGTAAAGCATATCTCTGACTGCGGTTAAAGCAGTGCATACAAGGCCTAGTGGCCAAAGTGAAAACTGCAAGACTTAATAATTATTAAAAAATATTGAAAGTGATATGAAAAATAAAAAAAAAAATTCCTAAAAAAAAAAAAAAATGTGTTTAACATAAAAATGGGACTTAAACAATGACTCATTTTTTGAAGACACATTCCACTTAAAGGGGTTGTCTGGATCTACCTTTTAGAACTAATTGCTGTTTCCTTGACATGGTAGAAAAAAAACCCCAAAACCCCATATACTCGTCATTAACTTCATCTCTGTTCGAGTGATGCCACTGCCGATGCACTTCCTTGGTCTTCTGTTTAGTTTTGCTGCTGCCAGTTGGATCGTCACCACTGCAGCAGTAAAATGCATTGGCATAAATATAGACAAAGCAACCATAGCATTTACTATGGGCCCAGTGGTTGAGGGGGGTCCACTCAGGTTCAAGAATTTTTTTTACATTTTGTAGGCAATGGCACGCTGGTGGCTTTCTGCTATCTAGCACTACCATGCAAGTTGTCTGATAATTGGCATCATTATCCATATCCATGCTGTTTCTACTTCCTGTGATTGGGTGCTAAGGCCCATCTCATTTTGCTATGGTGCCCCATGAATTCTAGGTACGCCTCTGGATACATGCCACTGCCTGACATCCCCACTCAGAGCGTTCACTTCTGAAAACATCACTGGAATGGAGGGGAGGACAAAGATCTGCATGGGTTTCCTTTATTTTGTCACAGCAGCAATAATTTACACAAAAAGCCCAAAACAGCAGTACCTTGCATGTAGTGTGTTGCTTTTATTCTAATATAGACTATAAAGTAATATCTAAATGCAAAAAAACCTTAAAAATGTGGCAAAAAACTTTGTAGAATGCTGTGTGTGAAACCAGACTAATAGCTTTTATATTATAATCATAGAATTATATTCTAATACCAGTTAAGTAGCAAAGTACAAATGTTGTTACACCTAACAGTAAATCACGATATAAGAGATAATATTCAGCAATGTAGGGGAAAAGACGGGAGAAGAAACTATTGGGGCATATTCCATGCCAGGGGGTATCAACAAGTCACACTGCCTCTTCCTTAGTCACAGAATCTTTGCCCCCAGGTGAAGCCATACAGCCACTATGTCAACACACCACTCTTTTCAAGTGGAGACAGCTTTGTATATAATAAATAGGGGAAATATGTACAAAGTATCGATGGTACATTTCACAAGCACTTCTAAATCCAGTGACACAGGATCTATGTTTAGCTAAAATAGTGACTTTTTAGGGGCGTTTCAGGAACAGGAATTAGTTTTCTAAAATGAGTAGATGTAACCTGCAACATTTATAAAATCATTTCTATATTTATTATTGTTACTATTAGTTATAATTATAAGTATTATCATGTATAACATTTTTTTATTCACACTGTTTATAGGCTAATGTTGCACAACTATGACCATTTTGCTTTTTCAAGTCTGAAATGCTCCATATAACCCATAGATTGTAAACTCCTGCGAGCAAAGCCCTCACACATCTTGTTGGATCTGTTAGTATAGTTATACTATGGAATATCTGGGGTTTTTTTTGTTTGTACTTATACTTTCTCCATACTAAAGTGCTGAGAAATGCCCTTAGGTCCTTACATATTTGGATACTGACACAAATTTTGTTTCTTGTACCTGGTTACTGAAATGTTACTAATACTTGGTTGAAAACCCTTTGTTAGCAATGACTGCCTGAAGTCTTGAACTCATGGACATCACCAGACGCTGTGTTTCCTCCTTCTTAATGCTCTGCCAGGCTTTTACTGCAGCGGTTTTCAGTTGCTGTTTGTTTGTGGGCCTGAAATTTAGTCTTTAACAAGTAAAATACATGCTCAGTTTGGTTGAGATTAGGTGACTGACTTGACCATATTTGAGAATATGTATTGTGAAACGCCGACCAATCAGTTTGGTTGCATTTGGCTGGATTTGAACACACACAGTATGTCTTTGAATACCTCAGAATTCATCTAGTTGCTTCTGTCCTGTGTCACATCATCAACAGACACTAGTGACCCAGTGCCACTGGCAGCCTCCATGCCCAAGCCATCACACTGCCTCTGCTGTGTTTTACAGATGATGTGGTATGCTTTGGATCATGAGCTGTACCATGCCTTCTCCATGCTTTTTTCTTTCCATCATTCTGGTAGAGGTTGATCTTGGTTTCATCTGTCCAAAGAATGTTCTTCCAGAACTGTGCTGACTTTTTTTTAATGTTTTTTAGCAGAGTCCAAACTAGCCTATTTATACTTGAGGCTTATGAGTGGTTTGCACCGTGTATTTATGCAGTCTTCTCTTTATGGTAAATTTGGATATTGATATGCCTACATCCTGGAGAGTGTTCATAGACATACTGTGTGTTCAAATCCAGCCAAATGCATCCAAACTGGTTGGTGTTTCATAATACTAATGGATAATGACCCAAAACATAAAGCCAAAGCAACCCAGGAATTTATGAAAGCAAAGAAGTGGAATATTCTTGAATGGCCAAGTCAGTCACCTGATCTCAGCCCCATTGAGCATACATTTAACTTGTTAAAGACTAAACTTCAGACAGAAAGGCCATAAACAAACAGCAACTGAAAACCACTGCAGTAAAAGCCTGGCAAAGCATTAATAAGGAGGAAACACAGCGTCTAGTGATGTCCATGAGTTCAAGACTTCAGGCAGTCATTGCCAACAAAGGGTTTTCAACCAAGTATTAGAAATTAACATTTTATTTACAATTATTTAATCTGTCCAATTTCTTTTGATCCCTATAAAAACAGGGTGGTGCATGTTAATGAGGTGAAACTCCTCAACCCTTCATCCAATTTTAATGTGGATACCCTCAAATGAAAGCTGCTTCAGAATGGCCACATTTTATGGGCTGAAACGTTGCACTTTATGTATAATGCTCACATGAATTAAAGATGCCATTTTATGGAAGATGCTGACGTTCATTCCTTTATTCTAATGGAATTCTGTATGGTGAGTGAGGACTGACACACCTTAAGGACAGTCTTTTGCATCGATTTTTGCATATTGAATGCTAAGTGTGGAGTCTGTGCTGTTCCCATTTGCGTTTTTCTGCACAATCTGGACTTTATGTCCATGTCCATTATATAACCATAACTTGAATATGATTCAGTAAACAGGTACAAAAAACAAAATTTGTGTCAGTGTCCAAATATATATGGACTAACTGGATACATCAATAATATACAAACTTGAATATATTATAAAATACAATAAAAAAATTTGTGTATGTAAATATATATGACTATATGGATCAACTAATATATAATATATATACATACACATAATGATGATTAGTATTATAGAAAGTATCAAGGTATTGGCACATTCAGCGGCATTTAACCAGCAGAGTCACGGCAGTGAGAGGTGGATTTTTTTTTTATTTTGATTGTTAATGCCTGCATGATTTTGGGACTAAAATTGCTTTATAACGTGGCTATTAACTAATAAACCCTAAATGGCCACATGATTTTGTAGCTAAATAGCAATTGTATCCACAAAACCAGGCAATCATAACCAATAAGTTTGAAAACCACGCCAAAGTGCATGACGGTCCAGTTTTCATCCACATCATGTCCGCCTGTCTGTAGCCTTACCCCTTTTCTGACATTTAATTTGCTCCAGCATGCAGATTAGTGAATAAATCTATAAAATGGGTAATCTATTAAAACAAATAGAAACTAATGTACTGAAATATGAAGACAAAGGTTTTACTTTACCCGGTTCAAAACTGCGAGAGATTACAAATTGTTAAATGCAGCATGTTCAGCAGGGATTGTGCTCTCTTCATCAGTTCCTACTTCATATATAGCTTGAATTCATGTAGTCCAGGTTCCAGTTTCACAGTATAATATTTTTGATCCCCCAAACTGCAGTAAAAGGAAGTTTATCCAGTACTGGACTGTTCAGGTGCTTTCAGAAAATAAACTTGATGCCAAAGAGCCATTGCTTTATGGTTCTGGTTGCTGCATATCAATCAGATAAATCCATTGTGCCAAAAGCTGGTAATGGAAAATCTGGCGTTAAAACACTATAGGCAAGTAAATCCAGGAAGCTGCGCCTTCTGTTGATACGAGACTCCACACTGCTTCCTACACGTACATGGGAGTTAAGGAGGAAGATATGAGATCTGAATTGACATGACACATATGTTAAGCCAATAATGACAGGAGCGTCAGCCAATGAAGAAACAGGAAGGAATGTGTATAACCTGAAAGGAATGAAAGGTGAGTCAAGAAGCAGTGCAGGGAATGCTCCTATTGTAAGCATGTGACTAACTCCAGCAGAGCGGGGGATCTGTGGCAAACAAAACAAAAGACAATTGTGATAGTTTGTACGTTATAAAACAACATAATTATTAACAAGATTCCCCACAAGATAGAGATGCCAGGCTATTCATAAATTTCTTGTTTTGAACTTGGGTAACAAATCACATTTTGTACAACACAGTAACTTTTTCAGAGGCCCAGTGTTGTACCAGTCATAGTATTCCCACAGCAGTGTGTCTAAGTGTGTACATAATAGTGCCTCTATAATTTTGCTAATATACAGTATCTCCATAACAGTGCAAACTACTGCTCTCACTTAGGCTATGTCTACACAGCATATGATAAAATGCCCTAAAAAATCTGATGGCATTTTAACATCACTGTTCCACTTTATTTTTGAGCAGGTTTGCACAAAAAAAAAGGCAGTCCGTTTTCAGATTTCCCACTGGCCAAGTAATTGACTGTATGAGAATCCAACGAAAGATAAATGTTTTAAGATTTTAAAACCGACCAAAAACAATCTGTGTTGTGTAGACTATAATGCGGATTTTCTATTGCGGTCTATGGGGCACTGGTTACAGTCGGATTTTCGGCAGATTGTAAATACTGAATCCACTGAAAATCTTGCTGAACACTAGTGCTATGTAGACATAGCTTTAAAGGGGTTTTCTCAACACAAACACAATCTAATATCAGCAGCACACTGCTAGCCTTAAAAAACTATCAAAAATCATGTCTGCTACTTAGAATACATGAAACATTTTTGAGGTTCTTAGTTCACATTTTTGATCAAAACTGCTTAAGCCCACCTGCCAATCAGCAAGGGGACCTCAATACAGGTAGGAACCTACTCTATTGATACCTCTCTTAGTGCCTATTCACACCTCCACATTTCAGGGAGAGAAGATACTTGGAATACATTAAAAATGTTTGAGGTTCTTAGTTCACATTTTTGATCAAAACTGCTTAAGCCCACCTGTCAATCAGCAAAGTGACCTCAATACAGGTGGGAACCTACTCTATTGATAACTCTCTTGGTGCCTATTCACACCTCCACATTTCAGGGAGAGAAGATACTTTGATGTTCTTAGTTCACTTTTTTTTTTTTTTTTTGCAATCCACCCACCTGCACAGGCTTTTAAATCAATGCAGAATAACTTGTAGCTGGAATCTTCTCTCCCGGAGTCCTCTGTGCAGGGAGCGCTCGCGCATACAGCTAAAGAGATCACCAACAGCGCCCGGGCCATGGCAGCGCCCGCAAGCTGTGAGCTGACTCGAGAGGAGTCACATACAGCTTAAACATCTCTATGGGCACTTGGACGCCGACAGTGACTCGAGTATAAGCCGACAACGGCTTTTTCAGCTCATTGTGCTGAAAAACTCGGCTTATACTAGAGTATATACGGTATTTCAAAATTGTGAATAATTTCAGGAAAATGTTCCTGTAAAAGTGCAGAGACTTTGAATAGCCCACAATGTACAGTGAACAATATCTTAAAATATTCAGAAAATCTGGAAAAAGACCTATGCCCAAAGGACAAGGCTAAGGCCGTGTTCACACGGCTTATTCAAGCTGTAATTGCGAGCTGGATTGCGCTCGCAATTCCGGCTTGAATAAGGGGCGGGGCGGGGACGCTGCCCGCCTGCCCCATAGACTTGCATTATCCACGGCGCGTATTGCGCCTGGATAATGTGCAGGTGACTTTCTCCCCGCCCGGTGGATTCGCCGAGCGGGGAGGAGCGACGGAATCCACTGTTCTCTATGAGAACTGTGGATTACCGTAATTACTGCGACGGATGGGAGCCGTACTGCAGCGCAAATCCGGCACGCAGTACGGCTCAAATCCACGGCGAAATATGCCGTGTGAACGGCCCCTAACGGTCAATATTGGATGCTCATGATCTATGGCCCCTCAGGTGGCACTGCATTCAAACAGGCATTAATTGGTCTTGCAAATCACTTCATAGACTCAGGAATACTTCCAAAAATCTGTGAATACAGATCACCATGCAATCTACAAATGCAAGTTAATGCGCTATAATTCAAATAAGAAATCATATATCAACACAATCCAGAAATGCCACCATCTTCCCTGGGCCAAAGCCAATTTAAAATGGAAAACTGTTTTGTGGTCATATGAATCAACATGTTAAATTCTTTAGGGAAACTATGACTGCCGTATCATGCAGACTCAAGAGAAGCTTAATAGCTCACAGTTCAAAAATCATGCATCTCTGATGGTTTTGGGCTGCCATAGTGCCTATGTCATAAGCAGCTGATACATCTTGAAAGGCACTATCAGTGCTAAGCAGTAAATAAAGGCTTTAAAACAACAAATGCAAAAATGCTGAGTATACATTATTTATCAACTTCAGATGCCTAATTAAAGAGTTCTTACCCTTCTGCAACTAAAAAAAAAAACCTATTTCAAGGCTGGTCAAAAGTACACTGAAAATCTACTGTTCAACCTTATCATATTTCCTATACTATTGTCATGCAATATGTGTTCTTTTCTATGTTCTGAGCAGTATCAGCTCATAGTAAAGTGCTGCTGCTGTCCTTTATCAACAGCAAGTTAATAATGAACCTTGGTACCAAGGTAATGGCACTAAGTGCCTTTAATGGAGTAAATAAAATCAAGTAAATGAGAACACGTCTAATGAAGTGTTAGGCTATGTTCACACGGCTTAACTGCGGGACGTAATTACGCCCCGCATTTAGGCCGTGTGGCCGGGGGGGGGGCGGGTGCGGGGGAGTAAGTGTGGGGCCGGCACTTCGCCGGCCCATTGACTTGCATTACCAGCGGCGCGTATACGCCGCTAGTAATTCACATGTCAATTATCTCCCTGCCCGGCGGATTCGCCGGGCGGGGAGAGGAGACGTAATCCATAGTTCTCTATGAGAACTGTGAATTACCGTAATGAATGGGCCGTTTTCGGCCCGTAATTGGCGCACTTCGGCGCGTAATTACGGACCGAAATACGGCCCATTTTAAGCCGTGTGAACATAGCCTTATTGTGACTTACTGACAACTGTGAAGACGTTTTAATACTGGTATGCTGTAGAAACCCTGCACCAGTCTGCTGCACAGGACAGAGTCAAACAGAGCCGACTCTGATCCTTGCTGTTAAATCCGTTAGACACCGGGGAGCGCCATTTTGGTATACCCTTCGGCAGCAAATTTAAAAAATAGAAAAAAGTTTTTATTTTTTAAAAGTACTAAAACAAAATGAAAACTGTACAAATTTGATGTAATTGTAATCGTAGCGATCTGCAGAGTACAGACTATAAATGTGAAACCCCTACAAAAATAGCGCAATTGTGTTTCTTTCTCACGTTCCACCCCACATCGAGCTTTTTGAGTTTTCCCAGTACATTATATAGTACGGTCAATGGCACCATAAAAAAAGTACATCTTGTCCTGCAAAAAATAAGCCCTCATTTGACAATGGAGAAAAAAAAAAAAAAAAGTTATAGCTCTCAGAAAGTCGGGGAAGAAAAGCAAAAAAAATATCTGAAAAGTGCTGCATCATTAAAGGGGTTGTCTCACTACAAAGATCATAGTTTAAAAGGTGATAGTGTTGAACGAACTGTTTGTGAAAAGTTACGTTCGAGTCGAACTTCTCGATTTTCTCAAACGCGAACCGAACCAAACTTTTTACGGTTCATTAGAGTAAAAGTTCTAGTTCGAGAGACATTCGATATGCCATTTTAATAGTTTTCAGCATCTTTCTGCACTTTTGGCGGCCATCCAATCAGTGCAGTGCACAGGGAAGTGTCAAAAACGTCATCGCTGAGGTGTAGGGTTCTCACTGGCTGCTAAAATCACATGACCATGTTATATATTTCATTGTATTGCCTTGTGAACACCATTTCCAGCTCACTCTCTGTACTGTAGAGGCTGCTCTCTGTCTGCTTGCATGCATGCAAGCACAAGATTGATTTATTAGCAATTGTACACAGGAAAAGCTGCTATTTAGATTAGGTAGGTAGTTAGTTCGGGGGGTGTATAGCAAGTTTAAGGAATCGTAGACAGCAACAGTTAGAGAGTTTTGTATTGCTGGATCCATCTTTCCCACACCCAGAAGCTGTTATTTGCAGTTTTGTGGGTTCAGTTACTGCATAAAACATGGTTACCGAATATCCTATAAAAAGAAATCTATTTTAAATAGTGGTTACTTGTAGAAAATTATTTTGAGTGCCCAAAAGTTAATTTCTGCAGTTTTGGGGGTTCAGTTATTGCATAGCACACCGTTACCAAATCTTTAGCTTTTTAATATTTAGCTTTTGAACATGGAGAACTAGAGGTGGTAAGCGAGCAAGGAGCTGCCTAGGACGTGGAGCTAGAGGTATGAGACAAGGCACTCCAGGACAGGACTGTTAGGCCTGTCATCGCTTGGTCGGTTCCCTGTGATTCTCATTCGTGAAGAGCGTTATCAATCTGTTCTTCAATGGTTAGCACACCCTGCATCCTCTCCATAATAATCCATATTCTGAAGAGCTCTTTATTGACACAATGTGGTTGGGGTCAGAAGGCATTTCAAAAGATAAAGAGGCCAAAGAGGATGATTTTGTCAGCTCTGTGGCCCAATCACTGATGCCCTCAGAGGAGGAGAAGGAAGCTGGTCCATCGGTAGAAATACCGAGCAGTCAGCAATACCTCACGGTGCCTGTGGCTTCTAGCCTGCATCTTGAGGATGTAGACTGTGAGGAAGAGGAAGTCACCTGTGATGATGATGATGACATTGCAGATCCAAAGTGGTCTTTTGAGCAGTAGCTGGCGCATCACCAGTGAATGATGGGATAGTGTCAGTGCGGGTCTGGCCACCGAAAGGGAGAGGGCGGTCTCACAAGTCCGCTGCTATTACTCCGTCAGCCATGGTCCATGGTGGCAGCGGGAAGACCAGTACTAGGTTTTCACAGTCAAAGAAGTCCAGGACCTGTAAAGCCTGGCCTTTTTCGATCAAATTTCAGTTTCGCTGACCGATGTCATATGCCGGATTTGTCGTCAATGCGTCAGTAGAGGAAAGAATCTAAAGCGTTTAAACACCACGAGCATGAATAGTCACATGCATGTAAAGCATGAATTGCTGTGGAAGAGTCACTTGGAGAAAAAAGGCCACACAGGTCCTCGGCTTCCAACCAATGTGACATCCTATGCCTCCTCCTCTTTCGCCACTTCCAAGCCCAAGCGGTCCTCTGCTGCCGATGTGCCAGAGAAACATGTGCAAGCACCATCCCCAATCACAGATACTGTCGGCCAATTCCCACCACCAGCAACACAGCCTATACCTTCCCCCAGTGTAACCTGCACACCATACAGCAGTCAGTCCGGCAGCCAGCCTTCTGGGTACCAGTTGTGGGAGCATAAGAAACGCTTTTACCCCAACCATCCTAAAGTCAAAAGTCTGAATGTTGGCATTGCCAGACTGTTTGCCTTGGAAATGTTGCCTTTCTGCCTGGTGGACACAGATGGGTTCTGCCACGTCATGGCCCTGGCATGCCCCCAATATCAGATGCAAAGCAGGCATTTCTTCATGAGAAAAGCTGTCCCTGCCCTGGCCCGCCACGTTGCAGAAAAGATCTCCAGCACGTTGGCTGCATCTGTGTCCACCAAAGTCCAACTCACTACAGACACATGGACTAGTAAGCACGGTCAAGTGCGTTACATCTCACTGACTGCTCACTGGGTGAATTTGCTGGCTGACAGTGCCTCTGGTGATGGGTCTCGGCTGACACTCTTCAACACTGCTTGGATGGTGCAGAGTCCAGATCCCCAACCTCGACAGGTAGCATCATGTGCCAAGAGAAATCGGCCGTTCTCAAATTAATTTGTTTTGGAGACCATCAACACATAGGTCAAGAGCTATGGATGGCTCTGTGCACTCAGACCGACCAGTGGCTGGGTGCTAAGAAGGTTCTGTGTGACAACGGGAGCAATCTCCTGGCTGCCTTTAAGATCGGTAGACTTACGCACATTTCTTGCCTGGCACACATTATGAACCTGGTTGTGCAAAAATTTCTCAAGTGCTACCTGGGTCTTGACTGTCTGCTGAGGTCTTAGCTCACACTTCTGCCGTTTGCCCCCTGCTTCGGCACAACTGGCAGAGTTGCAGCGTGCTCTGTGCCTCCCCGTCAACCGTCTGCTATGTGATGTGGCAACATGTTGGAATTCCATCCTCCACATTCTCCAGTGATTGTGGCAGCAATGTAATGCCATTATGCAGTATGAAATGTCGCATGGCCTGACTAGCATTGGTGCGGACCTCGGGGTGTTGACCCATAGAGAGTGGAGACAGGTGGAGGATCTCTGCAACATCCTTGGAAGTTCTGAAGACGCCACCAAAATGGTCAGTCAGGACGATGCCATTGTCAGAATGACCGCTGTGGTTATATTTTTACTGGAACATGCGTTAGGCACTCTGCGGCAACAGGTCCCAGCAGTGATGATGGAGTAGGCAGACACAGAGCCTTATTCACCGGAGGATATAGAAGGCCCGACTGTTTCGCAATTGTATAGGTCTTCTTCAGGGTGCTGGACAGCAGTTCAGCTCACAGAGTAGAGCGCATGAGGCTACTCAGGGGTCTGGTGACAGTCAGGATGAGGAAGTGGAGGAGGATGAGGAGGCAAGGGTGGACACCACCGGTACGGATTACCTTTTATTGGTAAGAGGTTGGCACAGATTACAGGAGGACGAAGATCCGTTAATACTCCTCGACCCCGAGGCTTTGGAGATCCCGGCAGCATCTCACACATGAGTGCTTGGATGCTTCATTACCTGCAACATGATCCACACATCTAGGCAATAAAAATGAATGATTACTGGGTGGCCACCCTCCTTGAATCACGTGTTGGTGTTGGTGAGGTGATAAAAAAACGATTGCAAAATGTCACCCAGTAGGGTTCTGCCACACTGCCTATTTGCCATTCTACTGCTGCCGCGTTGCTGATGTTGTTCCATCGTGACATTAGAATGTGAAGATGGAAAAGATGTCTCGAGTTGGTCAATGAGCACTGTCTCAAATTCCTGCAATCTACTGTCAACTTATATGTGTTGAAGGAAATTGCTCACTTTTGTCTTTTTAACGTGATCCACTGATATGTAAAAAAAAAATAGGAACTAGTAATGGGTGGTGGCCCTATTTGATTTGGCTGTATGGGACCCTGAAATGATTAATAGATGACTGATGGCAGCCCTGCACTTCCATGTTTCCCATTAGGATTTTCTTGCTGCCACCACATACAGGGGTGCCAATAGGGAAGAATGGGCAGTACTCTTGTCAGGGGCCCTAATAAAAAAAGGGCCTACTGATATATTAAAAAATAGGAACCAGCAATGGGTAGGATAGGATGCAGGGCCCCATAGCAGCTGCTACCGCTGCACCTCCTATACCAACGCCCCTGCTTGCAAGCTGTCCTCATCTTTTCAGTTAGCCATTGAAAGGAATGAAGTATTTTAGCCTCTCAATTTTTTTCTGTCACACTTAGAGCCAAATTTTCTTCACTAAATTGTTGCATGTATCCAGTTTACAGTTATGGATGATAATTCCAGCTCCTCCTCATCTGTATCGGTATAAAAATTAACCAGAACATCTTCTCCCATAGACTTTAACGTGCTTCGAATGTTCGAATCGAACTTGGAACCGAACTCAGAAAAGTTCTTTTTACTGTTCGCTCAACACTATGGGCCACATGTCTGAAACGGTTTTGGTCTAAAACCCCATAGGTGTCTATGGGGAAAAAAGTGAGTTCTAGACCAAAACCGTTTCAGACATGTGGCCCATGAGAGGACCAAAAATGAAGCAAGTATGTCCTTGGTTACCATTAACAAAGTTCTATGGTTCAAGAAAAGGGGCGGCTTTATTTGTGCGTAGCAACGGTGTTTGAGCCCAAGTCAGGTTACACCCAGCTAAATCATTTCTGGCTGTCGACTGAGTTCTGTCCCGCGCTGGTCACGGACGAGAACATACAGGCTATGTCGATGCAGTGAACACGTCACGAAAGGGAACGCACATGGGGATGAGGACGCAGACGGTAGCGAATGTCCAAGCAGCGATTAGAGAGATCATGTGCGGCTCTATGTAAAACGGAGAAAGAAAGCACAGCAGTACCATGTAAGATGTGGAGTCTTACATCAGTAGACCCACGTAAAACTGAAAGAGAAAGCACAGCAGTCCCATATAATATGTGCAGTCCCATGTAAATTAAAGCTGTACTGTGTATGAAATCAGACAAAACCTTATCCGCTTTAGGTCAATTAGGATTACCTAAATTATTTATATTTGCCAAATGCCAGAGTCATGAGAGAATTTTTAAGGCATTTTTATTACTTTCTGCAAAGTCAAAAGTTTACATACACTAGAATTACTATGCCCATATGATGATGTCATGTGTTTGGCAACATCTGAGTTAATTAGAGACACACCTGTAGATGTCTTTTAATTCACATCAGAAACACACTGCTTTTGTGTGTAACATCATGGGAAAGAAATTACATAAAAGAAAGAAATGTCTAAAGAGATCAGTCAAGATATCAGGGCGAGACTTGTCAACTTTCACAAGTCTGGATCATCCTTGGGTGCAATTTCCAGATACCTGGTGCCTCGTTCATCTATACAAACAATTATATGCACGTACAAACAAGATGGGAATATCCAGCCATCATACCACTCAGGAAGGAGGCAGGTTCTTTTTCTCAGAGATGAACGGGCTTTGGTCCGACATGTGCATATCAACCCAAGAACAAAAGCAAAAGTTCTTGTGAAGATGCTGGTGGAAGCTGGTAAGACTGTGTCATTATCCAGAGTGGAACAAGTATTGTATCCAAAAGGCCACCCTGCCAGGAAGAAGCCATTACTCCAAAAGAATCATATAAAAGCCAGATTAATGTTTGCAAATGCACACAGGAAGAAAGTCATATATTTTTTGAGACATTTCCTGTGCTCTATCATACATGAAAAAACTTTGAGACTCTCGGTTCACATATTTTGATCAAAAGATGTTTAAGCTGCCCACGACTTTCAACGTGATCTCAAAATCGGGCAGTCCTATCCTATCTTTACCTCTCAATTGAGCCAATCAGGCCTCTCGCTGGGTCAACCGACCTCCATTATTCAGAGAGAAAAAATAAAAAGCACCCAACCTGCAAGCTGCCCTTCTTATGACAGCCTGTGAGTGGGCGGGGACAGAAACCCAAGATGGAAGCACCCCTTCCTTCCCATATAGGTTAAAATCAATGTACACCAAGTATAACGTATGTTTCTGCACACAAAAACATTTCTGAAAAAACGTATGCAAACCTGGGTGCCACTGGCAGGGCTGCGGCACACATGTAATGTACATGTACACACACAGACCGCCGCCAGCGGCACATTACTGCAAAAAGGGCAATACACTACGTGGAAATCCCTAAAGAAGCATTTATGCTATCTATCATACATGAAAAAACTTTGAGACTCTCGGTTCACATATTTTGATCAAAAGATGTTTAAGCTGCCCACGACTTTCAACGTGATCTCAAAATCGGGCAGTCCTATCCTATCTTTACCTCTCAATTGAGCCAATCAGGCCTCTCGCTGGGTCAACCGACCTCCATTATTCAGAGAGAAAAAATAAAAAGCACCCAACCTGCAAGCTGCCCTTCTTATGACAGCCTGTGAGAGTGGGCGGGGACAGAAACCCAAAATGGAAGCACCCCTTCCTTCCCATATAGGTTAAAATCAATGTACACCAAGTATAACGTATGTTTCTGCACACAAAAACATTTCTGAAAAAACGTATGCAAACCTGCAATTTCCTGTGCTCTGACCCAACTAAAGTTGAACTGTTTGGCAATAATGACAATTGTTAGGTTTGGAGGAAAAGGGGAGAAGCTTGGAAGCCTAAGAACAACATCCCAATTGTGAAACATGGGGGGTGGAAGCATCATGTTGTGGGGTTGTTTTGCTGCAAGAGGGACTGGTGAACTTCACAAAATATTGCAAAGAATGGCATCATGAGGAAAAAAGATTATGTGTCAATACTGAACCAACATCTCAAGACATCAGCCAGAAAGGTAAAGCTTGGACGAAGACGAAAGTGGGTCATACTGCCAAACTGTTGTGGAGTGGCCATCACAAAGGCCTGATCTCAATCCTATTGAAAATTTTCGGACAAAGGCAAAAAGGCAGGTGCGAGCCAGACAACCTACAAACATTGCTCAGTTGCATCAGTTTTGTCAGGGGGAATGGGCCAAAATTCTTACCAACTATTGTGAGAAGCTTGTGGAAGAATATCCAAAACATTTGACCCAAGTCATACAGTTTAAAGGCAATGCTACCAAATACTAATGAAATGTAAGTAAACATTTGACTTTGCAGAAAGTAATAAAAATGCCTTAAAAATTCTCGCTCTCCTTTTTCTGGCATTTGACAAGTATAAATAATTTTGGTAATCCTAATTGACCTAAAACGGGTAAGGTTCATTTTGATTTCATGTCAGATATTGAAAAAACATGCATAGGTGTCTTTTTATATAGTGTATGTAAACGTTTGGTTTCAACTGAACATACTAGTGGCCTAAAGGAGCTGGTACCTCTTGTCACGGCACGCGGCGCCGCGGCCGTCCCCCTGCGCACACGGGGTCGGGCGCGGGTGCCGCGGCTGTCCGCAGCCGTTGTCCTTCTCCTCCTGCCCGGGAAACCCCGTACTTACCAGTCCCCGCTCCTGTGTCCAGCTCTGACAGCCACTGTGCGCATAACCGCTGCTTAAGGCGCGCGCACGACGGCTGGTCGGGATTTAAAGGGCCAGCGCGCCATCAATTGGTTATTGACGGCCGCTGGTCCTATATAAGGTATACGCCCCCAGCACTCTCTGCCAGTTTGTTGGTGTGTTTTTCGTGAGTTTAGAGAGTGCTTGGAGTCCGTATTGATTACCCGTGTACCAGTCCGTTCCGCTACGTTTCCTGACCTTGCCTGTTTGCCGCCTGCCCTGACCGTCTGCCTGTCTCTGACCACGAACCTCGGCCGCCTGCCCCGACCTTCTGCCTGCCCCCGACTACGTCTCTGGATCACGATTCTGTACCACGCTGTACCCCGGCCGCCATCACAAGCCAGTTACGTCAGGGGTAACGACCTGGTAGCCTCACGCCACAGCAAGTCCATCCCGCTTTGCGGCAGGCTCTGGTGAAAACCAGGGGCTACTTAGACTCCGTTCCCTGGCGTGGCTTAGCTATCATCGCTTGCGTTGGTCTAGCGAATCCACCAACCCTGTTACAGTACAAACTGGCCATGGATTCCACCAGGGTACCCTTGCCCGTTCTCCGGGACGTCTCGACGGCTGTCGCCCAGCAGTGCCAGCGCATTGACCAGCTCGCGGCCATGATGCAGGACCTTGCAGCCCGTCTACCGCCGCCTGCGGCGGCCGCCTCCTCGCCAGCACCAGTTGCACCCGTTCCAGGACCTTCTCTGCAACTACCGCTTCCGTCACGCTATGATGGAGATCCCAGGAAATGCCGTGGCTTCATCAGTCAATGCTCCATCCACCTGGAGATTCTGGGGCACCATTTCCCCACCGAGCGGGCTAAGGTGGCCTTTGTTATTAGCCTCTTGTCGGGGGAAGCCTTGGCCTGGGCTACTCCGTTATGGGACCGAGGAGATCCGCAGACGGCGAATCTACAAGCCTTTCTCCAGGGGTTCCGCAACGTCTTTGAGGAACCTGGCCGCACCTCCTCCGCGGCGGCGGCTTTGCTCCGTCTCCGTCAGGGCGACTCCACAGTGGGTCACTACTCCGTGCAGTTCCGCACCCTTGCCTCTGAATTGAAGTGGAATAATGAGGCCTTGGTGGCAACCTTCTGGCAAGGTCTCTCGGGCCATATTAAGGATGAGCTCGCTGGTCGGGATCTGCCGTCCACTCTTGATGAACTGATTCAGTTGGCCTCCCGAATAGACATTCGCTTTGCGGAGAGACAACAAGAGCTCCGTCTTCAACGGGAGCTCGCCCGTCCACGCCGGCTACCACGTTTGGCTCCCGTCTTTCAATATTCTCCACTACCTCTGCCAAAGGTTCCGGAGGATGAAGCCGTACGCATCGAGAGAGCCCACTTGTCCCAGGAAGAATACTCGCAGCGTCGCCTGAGGCAGTTATGCTTCTACTGTGGCGGTTCTGGCCACTTCATTGGGGACTGTCCGGTACGTCCGGGAAACTCGCGCACATTAGGGTTCGCAGGAGAGGCGTCCCTAGGTGTCTGTGCAGCATCTCTCCGTCTGACCATTCCCGTACTCTGTGGAGTCTCACCGGACAGCACCTTCCAAGCCACCGCCTTCCTTGATTCGGGGTCCGCTGGGAACTTTGTCAGCCAGGCTCTGGTCTCCAAGTTTCGTCTCCCGGTGACCCCTTTGCAGAAACCCATGTACGTCTCCTCCGTTAGTGGCGAATGCCTAAAGGATGTTATTCGGTTCTGCACGGCGCCCCTCTCTTTACAGATAGGCGCTCTACACAAGGAAACTCTGAAGCTGCTGGTCCTGCCTCGTTCCTCTTCCGAGATTCCCCTGGGCCTTCCATGGTTGCAAGAGCATGCTCCGACCTTGGACTGGAACACGGGTGAAATTATCCGTTGGGGCCCTGCGTACCACTCGCGATGCTTTCCGGTTCTCCGTTGTGCCCTTCGGCCCGCTCCAGTAAAGTCTTCAAAACCTCTGTCGGGTCTGCCCACTCCGTACCAAGACTTTGCCGATGTGTTCTCTGAAAGACAGGCCGAAACGGCCTTTTGATTGTCCTATTGACCTGCATCCTGGTAGTACTCCTCCCCGAGGCAGAGTCTATCCTCTTTCCGTCCCGGAGACTAAAGCTATGACCAAGTATATTCTGGAGAACCTCCGTAAGGGCTTCATATGCAAGTCTTCTTCACCTGCGGGGGCTGGCTTCTTTTTCGTCGAAAAAAAGGATGGGACTCTACGACCCTGTATCGATTATCGGGGGCTTAACAAAATTACTATAAAAAATCGATACCCCCCTGCCTCTGATCTCGGAGCTATTCGATCGCCTGCGTGGCGCGAGAATTTTTTCCAAGTTGGACCTATGGGGAGTGTACAACCTGATCCGTATCCGTAAAGGCGACGAGTGGAAAACGGTTTTCAACACCAGAGATGGGCATTTTGAATATCTGGTCATGCCCTTTGGCCTTTGCAACGCCCCAGCAGTTTTCCAAAATTTTGTCAACGAGATCTTCCGTGACCTCCTTTATGTTTGTGTCATTGTTTACTTGGATGACATCCTGATCTTCTCTCCGGATCTCAAGACTCATCGCCACCACGTCCGCCTGGTGCTCAAACGTCTCAGAGATCATCAGTTGTATGCGAAACTGGAAAAATGTCTGTTCGAATGCACCTCCTTGCCCTTTCTGGGGTACATCGTCACAGATCAGGGTCTCTAGATGGATCCCTCTAAGCAGTCTGCAGTTTTACAGTGGCCTCGACCTTTGGGCCTTCGGGCTATCCAACGATTTCTGGGCTTTGCAAATTACTACAGGCAATTTATCCCGCACTTCTCCACGCTCGTAGCCCCGCTGGTGGCCCTGACGAAGAAAAATGCCAACTCCAAATCCTGGCCTCCAGAAGCTCAAGAAGCCTTTGAGCACCTCAAATCGGCATTTGCTTCAGCTCCTGTCCTGTCTCGCCCGGACCCGCAGCGTCCGTTCATCCTTCAAGTGGACGCTTCCTCAGTGGGTGCTGCAGCCGTCCTCTTACAGAAGTCTGCCTCTGGAAAACTGCGCACTTGTGGTTTTTTCTCTAAGACCTTCACTCCAGCCGAGCGAAACTATTCGATTGGAGACCGTGAATTACTTGCCATAAAGTTGGCCCTAGAAGAATGGCGGCACTTGTTGGAGGGGGCTCGCCATCCATTCGAAATCTTCACGGATCATAAAAATCTCCTTTATCTACAGTCCGCGCAGTGACTAAACCCTCGTCAAGCCAGGTGGTCCTTCTTCTTCGCTCGCTTTAACTTTTTCCTGCACTTTCGGCCAGCTGAGAAGAACGTCAGGGCGGATGCCCTTTCTAGGTCCTCGGACACTGTGGGCTCAGAACCGCCATTGCAACACATAATTCCTTCAGAACGTCTCCTCATGGCGGCCCCCGTGGGTCTTAAACATCTACCTCCGGGGAAGACCTTTGTCCGCCCTGCCTTGCGGCCCAGAATCCTGAGGTGGGGACATTCTTCCCGAACTGCTGGGCATCCAGGAGTCCATAAGTCTCTTCAGCTGGTTTCCCGATATTACTGGTGGCCCACCCTTGCTCAAGATGTCAGGGACTTTGTGCTGGCCCGCTCCTCCTGTGCCCGAAATAAGGTTCCTCGCCTCAAACCCGCGGGCCTTCTTCAGCCTCTCCCTGTGCCGGAAAAACCCTGGACCCATGTCGCCATGGACTTTGTCACAGATCTCTCACCCTCATCTGGAAACACGGTCATCTGGGTGGTGACCGACCATTTTTCCAAGATGGCTCACTTTATCCCACTGCCTGGGTTACCCTCTGCCCCCCAGCTGGCCCAACATTTTTTCCATCATATTTTACGCTTACACGGCCTCCCGTTGCATATTGTCTCTGACAGGGGAGTCCAGTTTATTGCAAAATTTTGGCGGGTTCTGTGCTGTCAGTTGCAGATTCAGATAGATTTTTCATCTGCATACCACCCTCAAACTAATGGGCAGGTAGAGAGGGTTAACCAGGTGTTGGGCACCTACTTGCGGCACTTTGTGTCCGCTCGTCAGGATAACTGGTCCGATCTTCTCTCCTGGGCAGAGTTTTCTTATAACTCTTTAGAGTCAGAATCCGCTGGGGCCTCTCCCTTTTTTGTTGTCTTTGGGTTACATCCCCGCCCACCTCTCCCTCTAGCTACCTCGTCTCTTGTCCCTGCCGTGGATGCCCAAGTAAAGGACATCAAGGCTCTCTAGCAATTTACACGACAGGCCCTGCTACGAGCTTCTGCCCGCACCAAACTTCAGGCTGACAGGTACCGTAGGCCCCCGCCCCTATTTGGTTATCCGCGAAGTACATCCGCTTTAAGGTGCCCAGTTACAAGTTGGGCCCCAAATACCTGGGCCCTTTTGTGGTGCTTCGGCGTCTGAACCCCGTGTCCTATAAGCTTCGCTTGCCTCCGACTCTACGTATCCCGAACGCGTTTCACGTGTCCCTCCTCAAGCCGGTGGTGCTGAACCGCTTCTCCCGTAGATCTGTCTCGCCTTCTCCTGTTGCTAGCACAGATAACATCTTTGAGGTCAAGGAGGTGCTGGCGGAGAAGACAGTGAGGGGGAAGCGGTTCTACCTGATTGACTGGACGGGCTTCGGTCCGGAGGAGCGTGCATGGGCACCGGAGCCCACTCTGTCTCCTGAGTTCCTCTCTCGATTCCCGAGGCAGAGGGGGAGAGCTGGGGGGGGGGTACTGTCACGGCGCGCGGCGCCGCGGCCGTCAGCCTGCGCGTACGGGGTCGGGCGCGGGTGCCGCGGCTGTCCGCAGCCGCTGTCCTTCTCCTCCTGCCCGGGAAACCCCGTACTTACCAGTCCCCGCTCCTGTGTCCAGCTCTGACAGCCGCCGTGCGCATAGCCGCTGCTTAAGGCGCACGCGCGACAGCTGGTCGGGATTTAAAGGGCCAGCGCGCCATTAATTGGTTATTTCTAATACATAAATCAGTGGCACACTAAAGACTAAGTAAAACCTCAAGTTATATAGGAATATAGGAAATGCCTTACAGCTAAGGAAAATATGAAAAACCTGGGACTCTTAGTTTACAGTACCTGATCAAAGATTGCACTAAGCCCACCTCCCAACACGTCAAGGGGTTCCCAGAGCAGGTGAGTCCCTACACTAAAACATGTTACCTTGCTAGGAGTCCAATCAGACTGCCACTTCCCAGGAGTGATAGGAACCTGCAATTGAATTAACCTGCACGATTTAAATGAGGTGGTTTGAGTGCAGCAAGCCAATGAGATTGCCATCTCCCCAAAAAGACTACAAAATGTAAAAGGCTGTGCACATCTAATATTATACTTTGAAAAAGTAAGCATAGGTGCACACTGAAAGGCAATGACATACATCTAATACATAAATCAGTGGCACACTAAAGACTAAGTAAAACCTCAAGTTATATAGGAATATAGGAAATGCTTTACAGCTAAGGAAAATATGAAAAACCTGGGACTCTTAGTTTACAGTATTTGATCAAAGATTGTATTAAGCTCACCTCCCAACACGTCAAGGGGTCCCAGAGCAGGTGAGTCCCTACATTAAACATGTTACCTTGCTAGGAGTCCAATCAGACTGCCACTTCCCCAGGAGTGATAGGAACCTGCAATTGAATTAACCTGCACCGATTTAAATGTAGGTGGTTGAGTGCAGCAAGCCAATGAGATTGCCATCTCCCAAATAGACTACAAAATGTAAAAGGCTGTGCACATCTAATATTATACTTTGAAAACGTAAGCATAGGTGCACACTGAAAGGCAATGACATACATCTAATACATAAATCAGTGGCACACTAAAGACTAAGTAAAACCTCAAGTTATATAGGAATATAGGAAATGCTTTACAGCTAAGGAAAATATGAAAAACCTGGACTCTTAGTTTACAGTATTTGATCAAAGATTGTATTAAGCTCACCTCCCAACACGTCAAGGGGTTCCCAGAGCAGGTGAGTCCCTACACTAAAACATGTTACCTTGCTAGGAGTCCAATCAGACTGCCACTTCCCCAGGAGTGATAGGAACCTGCAATTGAATTACTTAGTTTTACTTAGTCTTTAGTGTGCCACTGATTTATGTATTAGATGTATGTCATTGCCTTTCAGTGTGCACCTATGCTTACGTTTTCAAAGTATATATTAGATGTGCACAGCCTTTTACATTTTGTAGTCTATTTGGGAGATGGCAATCTCATTGGCTTGCTGCACTCAACCACCTCATTTAAATCTGTGCAGGTTAATTCAATTGCAGGTTCCTATCACTCCTGGGGAAGTGGCAGTCTGAATGGACTCCTAGCAAGGTAACATGTTTTAGTGTAGGGACTCACCTGCTCTGGGAACCCCTTGACGTGTTGGGAGGTGAGCTTAATACAATCTTTGATCAAATACTGTAAACTAAGAGTCCCAGGTTTTTCATATTTTCCTTAGCTGTAAAGCATTTCCTATATTCCTATATAACTTGAGGTTTTACTTAGTCTTTAGTGTGCCACTGATTTATGTATTAGATGTATGTCATTGCCTTTCAGTGTGCACCTATGCTTACGTTTTCAAAGTATATATTAGATGTGCACAGCCTTTTACATTTTGTAATTAATTGGTTATTGACGGCCGCTGGTCCTATATAAGGTATACGCCCCCAGCACTCTCTGCCAGTTTGTTGGTGTGTTTTCCGTGAGTTTAGAGAGTCCGTATTGATTACCTGTGTACCAGTCCGTTCCGCTACGTTTCCTGACCTTGCCTGTTTGCCGCCTGACCTGACCGTCTGCCTGTCTCTGACCACGAACCTCTGCTGCCTGCCCCGACCTTCTGCCTGTCCCCGACTACGTCTCTGGATCACGATTCTGTACCACGCTGTACCCCGGCCGCCATCGCAAGCCAGTCACGTCAGGGGTAACGACCTGGTAGCCTCACGCCGCAGCAAGTCCATCCTGCTTTGTGGCGGGCTCTGGTGAAAACCGGGGGCTACTTAGACTCCGTTCCCTGGCGTGGCTTAGCTATTATCGCTTGCGTTGGTCCAGCGAATCCACCAACCCTGTTACACCTCTGCCCACTAGGGTTTTGCTTACACTATAAAAAATGCTATACTCTAGTGGCCTAAAGGAGCTGGTATCTCTGCCCACTACGGCTTAGTTTACTCTATAGAATAATGCTATATTCAAGTAGCCTAATGCATCTTGTCCTTCAGCCCACTAGGGTGTAGCTTACACTATAGAAGAAGGCCACATACTAGTGGCCTAAAGGATCTGGTACCTCTGCACCCTAGGATTACCCTAGCTTACTCTATAGAAGGATGCAATATACAGTGCCTTGCGAAAGTATTCGGCCCCCTTTCAACTTTTCAACCTTTTGCCACATATCAGGCTTCAAACATAAAGATACAAAATTTAAATATTTTTGTGAAGAATCAGCAACAAGTGGAACACAATTGTGAAGTGGAGCAAAATTTATTGGAAATTTTAAACTTTTGTAAAAAAGAAAAAAAAAACTGAAAAGTGGGGCATGCAAAATTATTCGGCCCCTTTACTTTCAGTGCAGCAAACTCACTCCAGAAGTTGAGTGAGGATCTCTGAATGATCCAATGTTGTCCTAAATGACTGATGAAAAATATAATCCATGTGTGTGTAATTAAGTCTCCGTATAAATGCACCTGCTCTGTGATAGTCTCAGGGTTCTGTTTAAAGCGCAGAGAGCATCATAAAGACCAAGGAACATACCATTTCTCAAAGATATCCATAAAAAGTCTTGTTTAAAGTTAGCCACAAGCCACCTGGGAGACACCAAACATGTGGAAGAAGGGGCTCTGCTCAGATGAAACCAAAATCAAACTTTTTGGCCACAATGCAAAACGATATGTTTGGCGGAAAAGCAACACAGCTCATCACCCTGAACACACCATCCCCACTGTCACACATGGTGGTGGCAGCATCATGGTTTGGGCCTGCTTTTCTTCAGCAGGGACAGGGAAGATGGTTAAAATTCATGGGAAGATGGATGGAGCCAAATACAGGACCACTTTGGAAGAAAACCTGTTGGGGTCTGCAAAAGACCCGAGACTGGGACGGAGATTTATCTTCCAACAAGACAATGATTCCAAACCTACAATGGAATGGTTCACAAATAAACGTATCCAGGTGTTAGAATGGCCAAGTCAAAGTCCAGACCTGAATCCAATCGAGAATCTGTGGAAAGAGCTGAAAACTGCTGTTCACAAACGCTCTCCATCCAACCTCACTGAGCTCCAGCTGTGCGCCAAGGAAGAATGGGCAAGAATTTCAGTCTCTCGATGTGCAAAACTGATAGAGACATACCCCAAGCGACTTGCAGCTGTAATCGCAGCAAAAGGTGGCGCTACAAAGTATTAACTTAAGGGGCCGAATAATTGTGCATGCTCCACTTTCAGTTTTTTATTTTTTACAAAAGTTTAAAATATCCAATAAATTTCGTTCCATTTCACATTGTGTCCCACTTGTCGTTTATTCTTCACAAAAAAATAAAAATTTTATGTCTTTATGTTTGAAGCCCGAACTGTGGCAAAAGGTTGTAAAGTTCAAGGGGGCCGAATACTTTTGCAAGGCACTGTACTTGTGGCCTAAATGAGCTGGTCCCTTTGCACAACAGCAGATTGTCATATAATAGTGGACTAAAGTTACCAGCCCCTCTGGCCACTAGGGTTTAGCTTACTCTAGATCAGAAGGCTATAGACTAGTGGCCTAAAGGAGCTAATCCCTCTGTACCCTAGGATAACAGAGAAAAGCCGCCCCCTGCGGCCGTGTGCACGGCCCGAAAACAGTTCAAATACCGGTCGGATAAACCAACCAGTATTTGTCCTGTGCCGTGGGGACGTGCCCATACTGTCTAGGTTTAAGACTTTATTTGTTGCCCATAGCAACCAATCAGCTCTCCTTTTATTTCATATAATGCTCTGGAAAAATGAAAGGAGAGCTCTGATTGGTTGCTATGGGCAACAAAGAAAGTCTTAGACCAAGACAGTTTTCATTCGTGTGGCCCAAAGTGTTTAAAATGGTGGTGTTCCAGGTTCAAAGCCCACATAGTATACAGTCTGTCACAGAGCAATGTTGATGGAGTGAAAAGCAAAATAAAAATGCTGCTCTGACTTGGCTTAAATAAAATGCATTTTAAAACCAACATAAATGTTATCTCTACCATAAACTATTAGAGGGAGAGAACCTGAGCTCTGCGATATATTGATTAATAGGCTCTCTCTGTGTGGGCAGGGTAAGCAGGACTCTGCACAATCACTGAAAAAATCTATATAGTCCTTAGAGTTTGGAAACAAAAACTGTATTTTTGCCTGGAGAGATCTAATGAATCATACCTGCTTGTCAGAAGGTTGATATGCTGTGTTTGTATCGTTGTCAGGCCAAGTGACTGATCATTTGAATGACTGTCTGACCAATGGGGGTGGTTGCAGGGACGAACCGTGAGCTAAGTGTGCCCTCAGATTAAGGGACACATAACGGCGCACGCACGGGATAGAGAACGTTTGTTCTCCAGGCGCCGCGACATTATAGACGCAGGCGCAGTGAACCTGAATGCCCATGCGAGCCACTGCGCATGACAGGAATAGCGGGTTCCGTATCTAGGATACCATGGAAGCGGACGCATGCGCAGTACCACATGCAACAAGCCAAACATGTCGGCGCGTGGTAAGAATGGCGGTTTCCTGCTATTTAAGGGTGAGTCCAATGCGGTATGGCTGTCCACTATCATGAGATGTAGCAGCAAGAGCCTCGCTGCTTTCCCTTATCTGGGTACAATTTTGTTCCACCTGATGAACCCTGGTGTGGATGACAGGTGGAAACGCGTCGGGACTATGTTTACTTTCCTGTGGCGTCAGATGAAGGTCGTATATCATTAATTGCACATGTGATTTCTGCTTCAGTTTTGAATACAGGAAGCTTTTCCTAATGGAATATCGGGGGTGTATAAGACCATTTATGATCCATGTATTAATATATACCTGATCCACAGTATTGAGGTCACTTAATGACTGAAATTATATAGGTGTGTGACCATTGTGTTGTGTTGATTTTTCAGTATATTTAACCCAATAAGTGACCTCCTATTGATTTTTTAGGGAGTAGTGTATTTTGAACTTGGCCTTTACACTAAGAACTAAGATATCTGTGTAATCTGTTCAGTGATATTCTGACCCTATATCCTGTGTATATTTGAAAGAGGAGGGACTGAATAGAATTATATTAGGGTTTGACCCTGGATGGTGGGGCCCACCCTTTCGGGACGACTACCCTACCTTAAAACAGGGTGAGTGTAGGACCTTGTATAGGGACAGATATCACACTACTCCCCTTTAATGTACCAAAAGTGGAGACCCTAAGCTACATGATACTTACCTTTATATAATTGTATTTTATGGGAATTGAATAAAAGTTATATTTTAGAGAGAGGGTTTGTAGGCCTATTTGCAGTGAATTTTTTTTTTTTTTTTTAAGCAGGACTCTGCCCACCAGGACTGCTGTCAGCATTTACTCTGCTTCTGATCTCTGAAATCCTTCTCTAAATAATACCTGCCTACATATCACAAAGCTCAGCTAGGCTGGCATACATCACCGGACAGGCTTACTTTAATAGGTTAATAGTCTGTCGAACATATCATTGTCAGACCTCTACAGATAACAAAATGTAACCCTCACCAATTATAAGAACAGAGACCCTGTGCCCCTACATCTCTGTGAGCTGGCAGATGCGTGGACACTCACCATTTTACAGTGGTGGCCAAAAGTATTGGCACCCCTGCAATTCTGTCAATACTCAGTTTCCTCCTGAAAATGGATTGCAATCACAAATTCTTTGGTATTAATATATTCATTTATTTTGCTTGCAATGAAAAACACAAAACAGAATGGAGACAAAAATCAAATCATTGATCATTTCACCCAAAACTTCAAAATGGGCCGGACAAAAGTATTGGCACCCTCAGCCTAATACTTGGTAGCACATACCTTGGCCAAAATAACTGCGAACAACCGCTTCCGGTAACCATCAATGAGTTTCTTACAATGTTCTGCTGAAATTTTTAGACCATTCTTCTTTGGCAAACTGCTCCAGGTCCCTGAGATTTGAAGGTGCCTTCTCCAAACTGCCATTTTGAGATCTCTCCACAGGTGTTCTATGGGATTCAGGTCTGGACTCATTGCTGGCCACTTTAGAAGTCTCCAGTGCTTTCTCTCAAACCATTTTCTAGTGCTTTTTGAAGTGTGTTTTGGGTCATTGTCCTGCTGGAAGACCCATGACCTCTGAGGGAGACCCAGCTTTCTCACACTGGGCCCTACATTATGCTGCAAAATTTGTTGGTAGTCTTAGACTTCATAATGCCATGCACACGGTCAAGCAGTCCAGTGCCAGAGGCAGCAAAGCAACCCAAAAAGCAGCTTGAACTTGTTTGGATGTTAGTCGAGGTTCTTTATCCACCATCCGCACAATCTTGGGTTGAAATCTCTCGTCATTTTTTCTTTTCCGTCCACAGTGCCACAGGTTAGCCACAGTGCCATGGGCTTTAAACTTCTTGATGACACTGCGCACGGTAAACACAGGAACATTCAGGTCTTTGGAGATGGACTTGTCCACCCCCTTTTTGTGCTTTTCCATTGAAGACAAATTAAATGAAGATAATAATACCAAATAATTTGTGATTGCAATCATTTTCAGGAAGAAACTGATTATCTGACAGAATTGCAGGTTGCCAATACTTTTGGCCACCACTGTAGCTAGAAATAAGTAAGGGCTTATTTAACTGCTTAATCTCTAAAAACCTGTGCTGAGAGCATAGGATAGGCAACAGTCTCATAGATCTTGAATGGAGTGAAGCACTGCACCCCAGGAGGATAGGGCACCCAGTACCCACAGTGCCTGGTCCCTACAAAGTACTGCGTCCTAGTAGCACCTGGCCTCCAGAAGCCACGGTCCATACAAAGCACTGCGTCCCAAGAGTACCTGGCCTCCAGAAGCCACGGTCCTTACGAAGCACTGCGTCCCAAGAGTACCTGGCCTCCAGAAGCCACGGTCCCTACGAAGCACTGCGTCCCAAGAGTACCTGGCCTCCAGAAGCCACGGTCCCTACGAAGCACTGCGTCCCAAGAGTACCTGGCCTCCAGAAGCCACGGTCCCTACGAAGCACTGCATCCCAAGAGTGCCTGGCCTCCAGAAGCCACGGTCCCTACGAAGCAATGCGTCCCCAAGAGTGCCGGCTCCAGAAGCCACGGTCCCTACAAAGCACTGGTCCGAGTGCCTGGCCTCCAGAAGCCACGGTCCTACGAAGCACTGCGTCCCCAAAAGTGCCTGGCCTCCAGAAGCCACGGTCCCTTCGAAGCATTGCGTCCCAAAGAGTGCCTGGCCTCCAGAAGCCACGTTTCCATACAAAGTACTTGCGTCCCCCAAGAGTACCTTGCCTCCAGAAGCCACGGTCCATACAAAGCACTGCGTCCAAGAGTACCTGGCCTCCAGAAGCCACGGTCCCTACGAAGCACTGCGTCCCAAGAGAACCTGGCCTCCAGAAGCCACGGTCCTTACGAAAGCACTGCGTCCCATGAGTTTCCTGGCCCCCAGAAGCCACGGTCCCTACGAAGCACTGCGTCCCAAGAGTACCTGGCCTCCAGAAGCCACGGTCCCTACGAAGCACTGCATCCCAAGAGTGCCTGGACTCCAGAAGCCACGGTCCCTACGAAGCACTGCGTCCCAAGAGTGCCTGGCCTCCAGAAGCCACGGTCCCTACGAAGCACTGCGTCCCAAGAGTGCCTGGCCTCCAGAAGCCACGTTCCATACAAAGTACTGCGTCCCAAGAGTACCTGGCCTCCAGAAGCCATGGTCCATACAAAGCACTGCGTCCCAAGAGTACCTGGCCTCCAGAAGCCACGGTCCCTACGAAGCACTGCGTCCCAAGAGTACCTTGCCTCCAGAAGCCACGGTCCTTACGAAGCACTGCGTCCCGAGTACCTGGCCTCCAGAAGCCACGGTCCATACGAAGCACTGGTCCACAAGAGTACCTGGCCTCAGAAGCCCACGGTCCCTACGAAGCACTGCATCCCAAGAGTGCCTAGCCTCCAGAAGCCACGGTCCCTACGAAGCACTGCGTCCCAAGAGTGCCTGGCCTCCAGAAGCCACGTTCCATACAATGTACTGCGTCCCAAGAGTACCTGACCTCCAGAAGCCACGGTCCATACAAAGCACTGCGTCCCAAGAGTACCTGGTCTCCAGAAGCCACGGTCCATACAAAGCACTGCGTCCCAAGAGTACCTGGCCTCCAGAAGCCACGGTCCATAAAAAGTACAGCGTCCTAGGACCACCTGGCCTCCAGAAGCCACGTTCCATACAAAGCACTGCGTCCCAGGACGCCCTGGCCTCCAGAAGCCAAGGTCCATACAAAGTACCGCGTCCTAGGACCACCTGGCCTCCAGAAGCCTCTGTCCTTTCACAGCACTGCGTCCCAGGAGTACCTGGCCTCCAGAAGCCATGGTCCATACAAAGTACTGCGTCCTAGGAGCACCTGGCCTCCAGAAGCCACGGTCCATACAAAGCACTGCGTCCTAGGAGCACCTGGCCTCCAGAAGCCACGTTCCATACAAAGCACTGCGTCCTACGATCTCCTTGCATCCTGTAGAAATGGTCCATACAAAGCACTGCGTCCCAAGAGAACCTGGCCTCCAAAAGCCATGGTCCCTACAAAGCACTGCGTAGCTAGGACCACCTGGCCTCAGAAGCAGTCCAAAGCCACGGTCCTTACAAAGCACTGCGTCCCATGAGTACCTGGCCTTCAGAAGCCATGGTCCATACAAAGTACTGCGTCCTAGGAGCACCTGGCCTCCAGAAGCCAGGGTCCCTACGAAGCACTGCGTCCTAGGAGCACCTGGCCTCCAGAAGCCATGGTCCCTACAAAGCACTGCGTCCCACGACCACCTGGCCTCCAGAAGCCACGGTCCCTACACAGCACAGCGTGCCTTGAGAACAGCGCCTCCAGAATCCTCGGTCCAAACAAAGCACTGCGTCCCAAGAGCACCTGGCCTCCAAAAGCCATGGTCCCTACAAAGCACTGCGTCACAAGAGCACCTGGCCTCCAGAAGCTATGGTCCCTACAGAGAACTGCGTCACAAGAGCACCTGGCCTCCAGAAGCCATGGATCCTACTAAGCACTGCACCCCTAGAAAGACAGAACACCCAGAGCCCACCGTACCTGCACACTATCGCAATCCCACAAAAACAGTGCTTTACAGAGCACCCAGAATGCAGTGTCTGAAGAGCATTGCAACCCCACAAGGACAGTGCAGAGCAGAAAACTGCAGCCCCATGAGGACAGGGCACCCAGAATGCACAGTGGCTGCAGAGCATTGCATCTCCACAAGACCAGTGCTGGGCGGAGCCCACAGTGCCTGAAGAGCATTGTATCTCCACAGGTACAGTGCTCAGCAAAGCGCTGCAGCCCCAGGAGGACATGGCACCCAGAATGCACAGTGCCTGCAGATCATTGCATCTCCTCAAGACCAGTGCCTGCAGATCATTGCATCCCCACAGGTACAGTGCTGATCAGAGCACTGCAACCCCGGAAGGACAGGGCAACCAGAGTCCACAGTGCCTGCAGAGCATTGCATCTCCATAAGAACTGTGCAACACGGAGCATTGCACCAGAATACACAGTACCTGCAGAGCATTGCATCTCTACAAACCCAGTGCTGTGCAGAGGACAGAGCGCCTGCAGAATACTGTATCCCCACAAGGACAGTGCTGGAGAGAGCACCCAGAGCCCACATTACTGCAGAGCATTGCATCCCCACAGGTACAGTGCTGAGGATATCAATACACCCAGAGCCTGCAGAGTACTGTATCTCCACAAGGACAGTGCTGGACAGAGCACCCAGAGCCCACATTACTACAGAGCATTGCATCCCCACAGGTACAGTGCTGAGCAAACCACTGCAGCCCGAGGATATCAGTGCACCCCGAGCCTGCAGAGCATTGTATCCCACAAGGACAGTGCAGAGCAGAACACTGCGGCCCCAGGAGGACAGGGCACCCAAAATGCAGAGCATTGCACCCAGTGGCTGCAGAGCATTGCATCTCCACAGACCCAGTGCTCTGCAGAGTATTGTATGCCCACAAGGCCAGTGGACACTGCTGAGTAGAGCACTGCAGCTCCAGGATAGTGCACCCAGAGCTTGCAGAGTACTGTATTCCCACAAGGACAGTGCTGGACAGAGCACCCAGAGCCCACATTACTACAGAGCATTGCTCCTCCCACACCTCAGGTCACGTGGGCACGATGTCATCACAGGTCCTTTAGCACTGTAGGAAATAACACGCATGGTGGGTTAGCGGAGGCTGATGACGTCATCTATGCGACAGAGGTCGGAGGGACAGGAAGTGGCGGCTGGAGGTGAGTGGCAGCTGATGGGAATGTCACTCCTCTATGGCAGGGTGACTGCAGCACTGGGTATTGAGGCAGCCATGGTGTGCCTGCCTGGCAGCTGCTGATGAGCTGTGGCTTGCACAGGGTGGATGTTCCTGTCACTGTATAGTGTGGGATCTGTAGCACAAGGTCCAGGGATGTATGTAGGATCTGCACAGGATGGGGCAGGTTTAGCAGTATGGTGTACCGCTTAGCCTCACACATTTATCCTGGTGTTGCCATACTGCCCGAGGATTAGACTAACGTTACACCTTCCATTAGCCGGCTTATGGCACTAATTACACCAAAATCATAGCTCATTGGTGCATGCTAAGTCCCGCCCCTTTTGGTGATGCCACACCTCTTTCACACAGGCCACACCTTTTCATCAAATGAGGCGCAGAAGTGTTGAAACTACCAGACCTAATAAATGAGTTATATGGCTTGGTGCACACCGCGTCATAACGTGTCCATTAAATGTATGCCAAATGTGCACTCTTCGAGCAGACGCTTGACGTGGTTTTTTTTCTATTGGCTGTCACCTGTTTTTCCCTGCAATTTGATTGGGTAGCTTTGTTTATATTTGTATGAGGGATACAAATGTATAAGTTACAACATGGACACAAACACTAGAGTCTGTTTTCCACTGACATACATTGATAAAAAAAAAACATATGCTGTAACATATAAGTTTTTTTTCAAATTGAAAAAGCATATCCCCTGGCTTCCTCCTTCCTCCACCTGTTAAAATGAAATGCATATTTGATGGAAAGCGTTAAAACGGACACAAGGTCAATGCACATCCGTCCACCCTCATGAGTCAACACGTTAACGCATCCGTTTTCACCTACGTCAGAACGGATCCATCATCCGTTCAAAAAAACGTGGTGTGCACGAAGCCTAAAGTGTGTAAGCCATTATTTTTGCCACATATTATGCCAGAATGTTGGCGCAATTGCTTAATAAGAGTGCCCCAATGTGACTTTTTAAGGGGCACTCCAATCACTTCCACATGGCAGCTGACTTGTGGGTGCCCGTGCTTGCTTGGCTCTTTGCATCCTCTTCTGTGGGAGCTATGAATACAGCCAAGTGACTGTGCCACCATCGTTCTATGACAAGCCAACCTCTACTGATGGGAATACCCCTCTAAGCTGGCCAAAACACTTCACATAGCTGCCATAACTCTATTATTATTTCATAGATGTAGCTGTACATATAATGTCCTGAATAAATATCACCAAAGTTTTTTGAGACCAGGAAAGCACACACTGCTTGCTATATGTTGTCATTATTCTGTGCATCATTAGGATTACAATATAACCAAATATTTGGGGTTCTCTCCCTCCCCTCAATAAACAGTTTAACACCTAAGCAACCAGGGCTGTGGAGTCGGCAAGCCAAAGTCCCGACCCCAACTCCTCAATTTCCCAAAACTCCTGACTCCCTCATACTTGGATCATGTTTAAGTGATAACTTTACTGTAGCAAAATGGTAACATCAGGCTTTTTATCACCTTATGATACAATAATCAAGCTATTTAGATAGAACAGACACTTACAAGCAAAAGAGTAACAATGTTTTGATCTTTTGAACACTTGTGGGTAGAGTTGAAGAAAAAGCTGTATTTGTATCCAAGTCCAGTCTGCACCAATATTGGAAATGTGTAGAAGAGACCTGGGATCAGATTTTGGTCAAAATATGCTTGAATCTGATTCAGAGCCCAGAATGATTCAGGCAGTATAGAAAACCAAAGGTGGATTTCCCAAATGCTAACAAAATAATACAAATTAAGATTTTGATTTTTAGGAGCAAAACAGTAACAGTGCAGTTGCAGGAAAGAATCTGCAGAACTAAGCAGATGCTTAATACCTGCAAGTCAAATTTATGTATAAGATATGTAAGATGACTGTATATAAAATTACAGTAGCCTCATGTACAAAGCTGTAGTGGATGGTGAGGTATGGAGCCTGAAAGTCACAAGTTCAAAACATTGTTACCATTTTGCTTGTCAGTGTAAAATATATTTATCGGATTTACAAAAAAATTGTAAATATACAAAACACTGCAGGAACATTTGTGGAGTCTCTGAATTTGTTCTGAGAAATAGTATTGCCTCCACCATATCCTGCATACATGACCTCACATCTGATCTCATTATTTCCAGGCTAGAGAACGGCGTCTCTACACTAACTTGGGTGGGGGGCAAAGCGGTGTCCACAGGGGCAACATCTCTAACAATGTCAGGGTATAAAGGAATTGCCTCAGCCACAGTCAGTTTTGATGAATGGTTGAACTCTTCTACTTCTTTGAAAGCAGGTGAAAATTTTAGCTGAAATCTGTTTGCTCTGGTAGCGGAATCTTTTCCCCTGGGGCAGCGCTTTGCCTGCTCCATGTCATCAATTACACTCATCATGTGATAAGGCTGAAAGTATGGGAGCAGTAGCAAGGGAAAGACCCAATTCCTTTTGCTCGTTGCATCGAACTAACTGGACCAACTGATTATATATTTTGGGAGTCTGGGTCGGTCCCTTTTTATGACAACTCCGACTCCTGCAAAATAGGCACCGACTCCACAGCCCTGTAAGCAAACCTGGATGTAAACTTGAATTCCAGGGTTTGCTCTGGTGCCATGTAGCAGAGCTGTGCACCGTTCCTTACTCTGATCGCAAGGTTCCAATCAATTTACATGGTGGCTGGAAGCCTTGTGAAGGTTTCTGTTGCCGACTATATTTTTTAAAGTTTAAAAGTGTAAAAAAAAAAAAATATTAAAAGTTCAAATCACATTTGAAAATAAATTAATAAAGTTACACATATTTGGTATCACTGCGTTTAAAAAAGACGGATCTATTAAAATATAACATCATTTATAACACTGTAGAAGAAAAAAATTCCAGATGCCAAAACTGTGGTTTTTTTTGGTCATTTCACGTCCCGGAATAAGTGATCAAAAAGTTGCATATATTCTAAACTGGTACCAATGAAAAGCACACTTCAGCCCGAAAAAAATTACTCGCATTCAAGACCGTAGATGTTAGTACAGAAAAGTTATTGGTTGCAGAAAATGGCACCGTCACACAAATTTCAGAAATAGAAAAGGTTTGGATTTTTTTTTTTTTTTTTTTTTACAGTAATATAACATAATGCAAACCCTACATGTTTGGTGGTGCTGGAATTGTATCAACCTGCAGAATACAGCGCAAACATCATTTATACCGGAGCATGAACACCCTAAAAAAAACAAAAAACAGCTAACATGACGCATAACTACATCTTGTCCTGCAAAATAAAAGCACTCCTATGTCTATGTAGGTGGAAAAATAAAATAAAAGTTATGGCTCTTCTAAGGTGGGGAGGGAAAAAACTACCATGTCTACCCCCAAAAAAATGCAAGTTCCTTAAAGGGTTAAAGGAATAGTTCTATTTCCGCGTATTCTAGAGAGTTATACATTTTTTTTTTTTTTATTATTATTATTTTTTTTACTTGTAGGCTTTTTTTTTTTGCTTGTAGTTTTTATTAGCACTATTTTAGGGGACGGCATATGATTGATTTACTTATTTTATTTTTGAGTGATGAGATGAACTGAAAACCGCAATAAATGAGGCTTACTGGGCCTCATTTATCAGAACTGTCATTATTGCCCATAATAACCAACTGGAGTTCAGTTTTTCAGAGCAGTATAAGAAGAGAATCTGAGCTCTGGTTGCTATGGATAATAAAGACAGTCTTACTGTAAGGGGACATTCACACAACATGGACACTGAAAAATTCAGCACTTACCAGGGCAGTATTTCAGTGAGGACACGTCCCAGACTGCCTGAAACGGATTTCTGTCTGGGACACTTTATTATAAGGGTATGTTCTCACGGAGTTTGTTAAATACGTTTTTGGGTATGATTTACGTCCCGAAAAAAGGCCCCAATACATTTTTAACAATGTTCAAGTGTGATTACATTGATTGCAATGTAAAATACGTGTCGTCGCTCTGACTATAGGTGTTTTACATACGCTTTGGCATTGCGTTAAACAGATCCGTCCAAAGAAGTGACATGTCAATTCATGATTTGTTTAATACATTGAAAAGGCACTAGATGGATACGTTTCTGCAGTCCAGAAAACGTATCCGGATCACACTTAGTGTTAAGTTTTTGGATGCGTTTGACGCAATACGTTTTACATATTACAAAAACGTATCCAAGACGCCATCTGCTTACAATACTCGTGAACGGCGATGCTGATAGTACATAGGGTACAGTGAAAGACGCTTCACACTCGGTCTAGATGCGGAACCTGCGTCCAGAATCCGTGTTGTGTGAACTCCCCCCTTAGACAGTTCTCATAAATGAGACCCACTGTTTGTTTTTAGACTTGACCCTACAATCCTTTATTGGCTTCTATACTGTAATATATGTCGTAGTAGGTCCTGACTTAGGCATAAGGACTTATGTATATGGCAGACCTGAAAGCCTTTATTACACCCACAACTGACTTGGCATCCTATCATTGGCGAGGTAATCATGCTGAAGGGCTTTCTGTGTATGTCCCCTTCTTCTGTAAAACCACCTAGGGGTCTCTGTTGCTGTGGACCACAGCATCTAAGGGGTTAAATGGCCTGCATCAAGATTATAGAGGGATATTTGCTCCTGCAAGCCCACACCCCCGTGTGTGCCATAACAGAATGATGGTTCACAGATTAAACTGGTAGATATTGAAGGCATGGTATAAAAGGGTGGTGGGCACATTGGGCCTCAGAGCTCAGCTTTCAATTCTTACACGGTAATTCATTGTGAATGGTCTTTTGTTTTAGGTGCTCTGGATCATCACCATGTCAGCCGTACGCAGATCTGTCCATGCCACATGGATTGTAGGAAAAGTCATAGGAACAAAGATGAGAAAAACAGCTAAAGTACGCGTGACAAGGATGGTGTTGGATTCCTACTTGCTGAAGGTACATGCCGCATATGCATTCTATCTCCACAAAGAAATTAGGGGCTTTGCACTTCTTCAGGTGTAAATGGTATACCACAGCAGAACCATAGGGACCAACACAGCAAGTGTGATCTTATTTGGTCTAAGTTGTCTCTCACAAACGTACACATTTTCTGCACTGGGCACAAAAGCTACCCCCCTTTTATGTGTGGCACCCAAAGGGCCACATGTATAAAATCTGTCTGGGTCTAAAACTTTGTTGCCCATAGCAACCAATCGGAGCGCCCCTTTCATTTCATATAGTGCTCTGAAAAAATGAAAGGGGGCGCTCTGATTGTTGCTATGGGCAACATAGAAACTCTTCGACCTAGACAGTTTTCAGACATGTTCCCAAAAGTGTGCATTTTTTTGGACAAAAAGAGCAAATGTAGTCCAAATAAGACTACACCTACTGTTAACCTAATAATAGCGTGTCAGTGACATACAGACTGTACGAGAATCCATTAAGAGCATAAAGTTCTAAATTAGTTGTCCTTTTACCAAATTAATACAATAACGTCCACAAAATAATAAAATGTCTTTTTTTTATAATAATATATTCATCGTAAAGCAAGGCCTTATACAGCCATGTCAATGAAAAGGATATGAAAATAAGCTCGAAGGAGGAGTGCAGTGTCTGTAGTGCCACATATTAGAGCTAGATTCCCTTTGAACCAGTCAAATTAATTAAATTTTCCCACGCAATGCTTACTGGGAAAATAGGATATGTAAATAAGCTCTAAAAAGGAATGCTGTGTCTCTAGTGCCACCTGTTGGAGGCTGCACCTATTAGAGCTTATTCCCATACTCTTTCTGCAGGAAGCATTGCATGGCCTATAGATCTTCCCACTAACAACCTGTAACAGGTGTCTACAAATGGGAAACTTTTTATGGAAGATTTTCTAGCTTTGCTTAAATATCTCATCATATTTTGAGGCTTGTTAATGGGTTGGATGTGACATCCAATAGATGGCACTACTGTCACAGCTTTCATTTACATATCCTATTATCCCAGTCCATTGAATAACCTAAATGTCTCCCTACACATTCTTGCTGCTTTCTTGGATCCATGGAGTACAGTTTTGGTTGCTGTACTCCATGGATCCAAAAAAAAAACCAGAAACATTTAGATGGTCATAAACTGGTTAATTGCCAAATTAGGCTACATCCTTAAAGGGGTTTTGCCAAGAAGTAAGTTCCTTACCTAACAGGCTGATACTCCCCTCTTGAGGCTTGAAAAAAGGGGTGTTGTGTTTCTGTGTACCTCCTCTGTGATGTCATTGCACCACCTCCCATGCACGTTCCTGATACTCAGTCTCTGTAGTTGAGTACACATTGTTTGGCTAATCCACAGGGGATAACTGTATTGTGCACAGGAGAGAAGATAAGCTCGGAGCAGGCAGCGTTCTTTCATTTGTTCACAAACTGATGCAGTGGGGGGGGGGCGGAGGCTGAGCAGGGTGCCAGGGAGTGTCTACATGTTTACTCAGATAATTACATTACAACCAGTGGATTCTCTATACAAAACACACAGGATCTTTTCTCCCCAGTCCCTTCAAAGCTTGTTCACGTTCTCTGCCATCAGATAAGAAGTGCAAACAACGCAAGCGTGGCCGGATCGGCTCCTGTCAGCTGCTGGTCGTGTCTAATGTAAACTGTTAGGAAACTTAGGGCACGTAAGGAAGGCTGTAGATCTTACAGGCTTCACTTTTTTTTTTTTTAATGACATATATTTAGAAAAGTGATTAAATGCCCATTTTGGAGGATCCCACGTCAGCATTAGATCGTGGCAAAACCCCTTTAAGCTGTTAAGATACCATTAGAAAACTCCAGTTCTGGCTCCCCATGTAACTTGTATGGTTAGCGGAGTGTGTTTTCTGATTCCATGGCTTGCGCATAAGTAAAGGAGACTTAATGTTGTTTCTTTCACTTTAGTATTACAACAAGAGGAAGACTTACTTTGCTCACGATGCAGAGCAGAAATGCACAGTAGGCGACGTTGTGCTGCTGAAAGCTTTACCTGAACGAAGGAGCAAGCACGTCACACATGAACTGTCTGAAATCATTTTTAAAGTCGGCAGAGTGGTCGACCCTCTAACTGGCAAGCTATGTGCGGGCAGCGTGTTTCTGGAGAGTTTAGAGGACATTAATGTAGATGATCTGGATAAACATCTCCAGAGCCTGAAAATCTCAGCAGGAATAAGTGAAGAGAAGAAGGAAGATTCATGAAGATCTCCAGTTTACTCTCTATGGAAACTTTGTGCATTATAAATGTTAGGAGTCATTAAAGCCTTTTTCTTTCTACATTTCCTAGATTGATTTTCTTACTACTCAAATATTTGTTCTGATGATCAGGACTGCCTAATACTATACAAGTGATCTGTTCACAGGCCTGTAGGGTCTTGGTTGATCTTCATTGTGGATTTTTTTCATAATGTAGCTACACTGTTTTTCAGACTATAAGGCTATGTCTACACAGTATGCAAAAACTATCGTTTTAGCAGTCTTCTGATGGTTTTTGTCCTATGCTGTGTGGCCCTAGCCTAAGATACTAATTTTCTCCCTAAAAACTGGGCTAAAACTTTGGTGTATCCTATAGCGTTACTATGGAACAAGCTAGCAGCTGAGATCGGAGATAACTCGGATCCCAATTTATTCCCTGAAACCCCACAAAAAATAACTGGGCATCTAACATTAAAAAAATTTTAACCTAGTAAACCCCCCCTCCACAGTGGTTGTGGAATGACAACCACTGGGGGGGCAATATAAAAGCCTCAATGGCTGTCCTCTTTCTACTCCTATTGTACCTTGTCTAATGCAAGATGTAATTGGAGCGCCATAACGATTTTTTAAAGACTATTACAATGACGTACCCTATAGTGGCAATACTCAAGGGGACTTGAAAAATACCTGAAAAATAGCGATTTACAGGCATCTAGGGGAATGTTCCCCCGAGCTTTTTGGGGACGCTTATTTGGGGGCATATTGTGTGCAAAAAACACCACAAAATAAGCATGAAAAAAAATGCAGAGTGAACATTCCCTAAAAATTAAAAGTGTATTATAAAACACAAAATATGGTACATTGTACATGCACAACACCTAGTGCTGTTTTAGCCACATTCATATTTTTGCTATGAAAAGGCTTGTTTATCTCTTGTTCACATAGTCAAATGTCTGCATAGGATGATGATAATCATCTTTATTAAAATTATAGGGGCAACAATACCACAGCACTTTTTCATTTAGAGGGTATAAAAACAAAACAAAACCCAAAACTTTTCCATTAAAAGCACTTACAGATCAGACATAAGGTGTGAGGGTTTGCTTGTAAGAGCTTTCAATCTATTATGGTGTATGGGTGAAAAGGGGGGAAAATTTGCTTGGGTTTACGTATTGTTCGAGCTATGTTCCATAAATATGGGGTGGCTTACATAAAAAGCAAAAAAAACCCCACAGGCAGACACCAAATACATTCAGTGCCAAAATGCCCAAGTGCGGGAAATCAAAAAATTTTTAACGAAAGGGGGGGGGGGGTTAGCAAATTTAAAGGGGCCTGATTACACCCCCCTTCCCCACTACGAGGGTTTTGAAATGGCCTGTCAAACTGGGTGGGAAGTTCCAAAAACTATAAAACGCAAAATTATTGAGGGGGGCGTGGGTTTAACATTTCATTCAAGATCATCAGCACAACCAAGAGACCAGGTACGATGGAAGACAGAGATGAGGGATACACATATAGCTGTATAGGATAAAGGAACAATCTGGAAGCCATTTATTTTCAAATGCAGATTCTTGGCCACTGTTTGCCATCATTGAGAAGGGTCCCAAAAGGAATGGGAGTTCCCTTTGGGAGCCTTCTCAATGATGTCCATTTTGTCCAATAAAGACATATGGTCAGGGTTTTTTGATGAACCTCTTTTTAGGATCAAATCATACATTACCTTGTGGGAAAAGGGAAAAAAGGAAGATAAAGTATAAAGAAAGAATGGCTACTTCAATGTTTTTTTACATTCTCAAACAATTACACCGAAATGTATTATTGCAGCCTAAACTTTCTATGCTGCTTTAAAGAGAACCTGCCCCATAGATTATGCCCCCTTGCTTAGGACAACACAAACCTACTACAACCTGCTGTTTTTAGCGCTGTTGTCCCATTTCTTAAGATGCTTTGTTTTCTTTTAAATGTTCAAATTTGCATTACAGCCCAAAAAGTCAGTTTTTTCAAACCCCGTCCACCTAGGCAAGCCCCCCCCCCCCACTTCAATATAAACCTATTACTTTGAATAAATAAAAAATGTGAAAAAAACGTCGATGGGCGGGGGCTACCTTTGGTGGTGGGGCTAACACCTCATGAATAAATTTGAGGGGGGAAAAGCTCTAAAACCCAGCAACTACAGAAAAAGGGCACAGCGCGGGGAAAAACCAAGTCTTTCCCCCTACCTTGTGCTGTCCCTCAGCAAGGGAGGGCATAACATTAAAGTTCCCTTTAAGTTTTTAAATGTAAAACTTCCCAAAAGCTTAAAATTGATATATGATGACCGTAATGTGGTCAATTTGTGAC